>JABJVR010000039.1:2575190-2597609 GCA_025773905.1 Chitala chitala | reverse complement strand
TATATATATATATATATATATATATATATATATATACACACACACACACACACACACACACACACACACACACACACTGAATATGCCACACACTGCACAGGAGAAGTCACACAGCAGGTGTTGGGAATACCCATGCTGGGGGCACCAGATCAGTCTGGGAACGCTGTATTTACTGATGTTTGGGTTGTCAGCACAACAGGACCTGAGAGCCCGGGGACCCCTACGCTCCCTCAGCACACACACGCAGCCGGGAGCTAACCGCGCACATCTGGACACCGTGCAGAGAGCTGGGGTGGAGGGGGGGGGGCTTGGGGTTTCAGCGATCCTGCTGCCGTCAGCACAGCGGTAACACCGAGCGGTGATGTGCCTCCGTCAGCCAGACGAGCTCACGGCTGCCAGGACTCCCGTCTGCAACCCATTAGCGGACTTACGAGTCAACGTTTACGGAGACCGACATTAATAACAGGAGCCAGCAGCCCTGCGCCGGACCCGCAGAGCCCATGACATCAGCACAGGAGTCAGGGATGCTCTGTAATGGTACAGCGATGTATCTCTCCAACCGTGGACACATGGTCTCACTTAAACTTATTTACCACTCAAAAGCCATCCAAACCACATTAAATCCTCCCAGTTCACAAAATTATTTATTAATTTCCACTGATTGGTAATAACCTTACAAAAACTTGAGCAAGACCATTTTAATTGTGCACGCGCGCACAATCGCACAGAGAAAACATAAAATATATTTATGTTTAATTTAAATGTAAGTTAATGCAATTATAAATATTAGAGCGTGCTGTAAATCTTGGATCCCGACAAACTGGGGAATAATAAATTTAATTAAAAAAATTAATTGAAAAAGCGTTCCGTTTCAAATAATGTTAAGAACACCATTCTTGGCAGAGAATACTAACATGTATATCAGTGTGACTGTATCTGGGCAGGGCACAACAGGATGGGAGCGCTGTTTCAGGGCATGCCCCATGGCTGGCCCGGGGGTCCACTTTCTCCCATCTGGACTCCTACCTGATTTACATTAGTGCCGGTGCTATAACACTAGGAATTCGCTACAGTCTCCGTGATATGATTTACAGGTAACCTGTCTGTCATAGCTAAATAAATAAATAAATGGATATCATGCATAAGCCCTAAGCGTGTAAACACGTGTTAAAGAGTCAGACTGCGCTGTCTATGCAATAAAGTTTTGCATTTTAAGACACATTTTATTTAGATAGTTCAAGAAAAGCGTACAACATGATAAATGAAGTTTATTTTAATGTGCCTTCTGTACCTTGTTATTTTCCTTTTGTAAGAAGTTTGCTTTTAATCGACATTCTGCCTTAAAGACTTAGGACTGGGTATTAAGCGACAGGCTGTAAATACAGCAAGGGATCCATCACAATTAGTGCAGATACTGAGGAAAACTTTAGGAGATATCCATGCAAATGGTTACACCTACAGCCGGTCCAAATGTCAGATTTCAATTAAGTGACAAAAGCCAAAGCCATGCTAGGGTTACTTAAATATGATCAGAACAACAGTGACTTTAATTCTGACGTTGGTAGTGGCAGTTCTAAAACAGCATCACAGACACGGAGGACACTAAAGGATTACACACAAATGCTCCTACACCTTCAGTCCAGGTCTACAGTCAGCCCCAGCTGGTACTCAGCAGATACCCACCACTGACCCAGTGGGTCGTAAGCATCGCCATAAGGTAGATGCGGCGAGAACATAACGGCCTTTCGTATCATATTTTAACTCAGCGTTTGCATATTTCCAAAGATATATGTTAAACTTGAAGCCACTGTACCTTCCTCTGCAGATTTCATGCTGCCGGTAAGAGGCGAACACGAATGCAATCCGAGGGCTGTCCTCCCCACAACAGAAAAAACGTGTGGCTGGAAGTCGAAGTGTCCAAGAGTTGAAGAGACGCCGAGGCACCCGTCCTCCTGCATTCAACAGGCAGTAAGGCTCCTTATTCGGAAGCAATATTGATTATATCAAGCAATCCTCCTTCACTTAAACAAACTCTCGGCACTTAGGGAGATCCAGTCACTTGAGAGAATATGCTGGAAACGCGACGTTATATATCAAAAAGATACAAAAATCGGAGAAATTATTTAAAAGGATTAATGAATACGAAAGGAAACAACTCAAACGATCGCAAGATAGAAACACGTCAAGAAGTTTTAAATACAAAATGTACAAGAGGTTCAGAGATGTTCTCTGATTTAGACATGGACTGATTTGCTACGTCTGCGGTCTGTATAGTCTTTACTCGGACCTCCAATTCCTCCGCGTGTAAGTGACGCACGACTTGTCAAAGAGGAGACAGCAGCCTTTATAAAGCTGGAAAACACCTCCCGTCCGGAGGAACGCCCCCCAGGAGTGACGTCATCACCCCCTGCCGACGAGCCGGCCGTCCTGTGCAAGAACTGGGATATCTGCGGCATAGCGAAACACTACCTGGACCCTTTTATTTTCCCAGTGAATTTAATTACTTACATTCATTATATCGCTTCAATTAATCCGAATAACATATACATATATATATATATTTTTATCAGTAATTAGCGATTCATAAACAGAACCACATAAAAGTTTACAATACTTTATTGCCATTTTAAAAAGAGCTTACAACGATATTTCATCTTGTCTCCCTGAATTGTGCACTCAGTAGTTATAAGAATAATAACAATAACAAAAAACCTATATACACGATATACAAAATAAATAAATAAATAAATAAACTAATGAGAAACAGCGAGAACACAGAGCATATGGTTTTGTGACATTGCAGAAATACATTGCACTGCAATGAGAAAGTGCATTCACTCAGATCCATTAGAGCAGAAAAGCGGTTGCTTAGCGCCCCATCATGACCAGGGTCGCAGCATGGTCCAGTGCACCAAATTTGTGCATCGGAGACCCTTGGTCTTGAACTTGCCTGGGGCTCATGGTCATGCAGTGATTAACTGTTTAGGCTGTTGCTCCAAATATTATCTATGCTGCCCTAAAAATAATTTTAAAATTAACTTCTAAGACTGAAAGTCAAAGTCTGAACACATGAAAGTATTGCAAGAAGTCCATGAAGACAGGTATAGGCTATTGTAGTATACTGAATTCAGCTTTATAGTACAATAGGGTAGTATTAATAGGCATCACCACCATAACTACTGACGCAAGGAGGCAAAGTCTTTGGCTCAGCGGGCTAATCCTCCTGTCTGGTGTGCAGTGTGGGCAGAGGCGACCCCGGTTTGAATCCTGTCAGCTCCCTCTGTCTGTTACAATATGGTACAATAGCTAACTAATGTTGTGATAAGTGGCCTGGTAACTCAAGTTGGGATGTGGAAGTCTCTCAGCTCGAATCCCAGTTCAGCCACCAGGTGTGTCCTTGAGCAGAAGCTAGCTCCCCTGGTGCTGCATGTAGCTGCCCACTGGTCCCCTCCTCCCAGGAGGATGGGTTCACCCCAAAGAATAAATATTGCAGTGAAACATTGTAAGTTGCTTTGGATAAAACCATCTGCTAAATGAGTAAATGTAATTGACTCCTGATAATGGAAAAAAATGGTGATGTACCACAGAAAAAATTCTTCACAAGGAAAAATTATATTCTGTATTCCAATACGTGTTTATGTTTTGCTATATGCTATCAGTAAATGAAGCACTATATTTTAGTATTATCTTTAATATATGTGCATTAAGATATTTCTGAAAAAAGCAGTTTCAGTCATAACTCATTCAGATTAATGCCATTGTGAAGTGAGATGTCCAACTGTAAGGAATTACAGAGGAACAACATCAGATTCAGAAGTGGAGTGCAAAATCCAGGTAACTAAATCTGACAGTCACAGTCCAGATATTGCTGTTGTTCAGCCAAGCAAAGTTGTCGAACATTTGCGAAGGCAATCTGTAATAAAAACGACTGCATATTAGAAAAACCAGGTAACCAGGTAAATGTGGGAAGAGAGACGGGTAGACATGACCTGAGACAAAGGCTAGAATTCACACACTTAGAAAACTTCATATGATCAATACATTAAAAGAAACTTAAACGTGACAGCTGTTATATAACAAGTTGAGGAAAAGATTACTGTGGCAAGTCAGGCTTCTGAAAAACCTGTGAATGATGTTATATCCAGCCTTATTGTGTGTCCTGTCCTCTGGGCTGCCGTAGATGGCACGGCACCAACCAGTAAGCCCATTTACTATTGGACAGCCATCAATGCAAGGCAGCTCTAAACTTGTATTTGGCTTAATAAATAATGGTGGAATCAGAAAAACAGTTGCTAATGTTAACATTACAATCATATTAGCGAAAGCGTAAATTCTATGGTTATTAACTAACACAGAAAGTTAAATGACATTAACGGCCACCTAGCATGCCTCTTATTCAGAAAGAACAGTTTTACCTGCAGGCCTCACATATGCAATAAGAAAGAGGGAAAACAGCCATTTCATACTGAAAATAGAGCAGCAAAAATTCTTTTAAGCCCACGGTAGTCTCTGGGCTTGCTCTTGGTTTTACTTACTGCAGTGATGTTAAAATTGTTACTAAGAACTTCCATAATATTAATCCATAATGTTAATAGATTATGGCTTTCTAAATAGTAAATAACTAACTAACAAGCCTGGCAGTGTCAACCTCTAAACATCCCATAATATACAACACTTAAATCAATATGCAATACAAAATCTGTGAACAAAAGACTTTTTTTTGTTTTTTTTATAGACTGAACAAAGATGATGTCAGAATGAGCATGGTCAACACATATGGAAACAGGTATTTAAAAGGAGAGGTGAATTTCAGTAACCTGACAAAACAAACATAAAGCCAGCTCTGTAACCTGCCTCTCTAACCAAACACAGGAGGAGAAAATGTACACAAAACAAGAGCTTCAATTAAATATTGGCTTTACAGACAGACTGTTAAACAAAACTCCAGAATACGTTTTCGTAACACAGCAATAACACCTAACATAAAGAAGAGTCGGTGTCCTATCACAGCGTAGGATGTCTGGTGGGCAGCCAATCACGGACAGTTGAGGGCGGGGTTTCACCTTTAAATTAAGTCAAATTAAGTCCAAGATGCTAAAAGAACAAACCAAAGGCTAAATAATATATACAGGTAGTCCCCGATTTATGATGGTGATGCGTTCCGATGACTCCATCATAACTTGAAAATATCGTAAGTCAAGACAAAAAAAATGCATTCCAAAAAAAAACATGCTCTAACACTGAGATAACTGAGCTCTTTATGTTAGGTGTTATCATCTCACGTGGCAGGAAATGCGCACATCCCGGCAGTGTCCCAATGTATCACATACGCTGCTACGTTTGCCTGCCACAGGAAATTAAAAATATTTTTACAAATTAGTTGTACTGCTATCGTCATCGTGACATCAAAAAATCACGAGTCAAATCATCATAACTCTGGGACCATCTGTATATACAAGCAAATTAAATTACAAAGCAGTTAACAATCAGTAGCTGCCATATAATCAGCCATTTTTAATATCAAAAACGTACTAATATCAACATGTTTTTTGGGAAACTACATTCATTAAATTGAAATCTGTCCCCTTAAGACAATATTTAACTGAAGCACGTTTGGCAGCAATTATAGCTCCCAGCTGCCTAGTTTAAGTCCAGCCCAGCTCAGCCTACGCCAGATAAATCCAGCTCAGCCCAAATCAATTCAGTCCAGTCCAACCAAAAGTACACAGCCCAATCCATTCTGGACCAGCTCTATTCAGATCAGTCTAGCCCAGCCCAGCCTAGTCCAGCCCTGCCCAAACTACACAACCCAATCCATACCATTCTGTCATAGCCCTGTTAAGATTAGTCTAGCCCAGCCCAGACTACACAGCCCAACCCATACCATTCTGGCCCAGCCCTGTTCAGATCAATCCAGCCCAGCCCAGCCCAGACTACACAGCCCAATCCATACCAATCTGGCCCAGCCCAGCCCAGGCTACACAATCCAATCCATACCATTATGGTCCAGCCCTGTTCAGATCAGTCCCATACCAATGTGGCCCAGCCCAGCCGAGACTAAAAATAGCCTAGCCCATACCAGTCGGGCCCAGCCCAGCCCAGACTAAAACTAGCCCAGCCCATACCAATCTGGCCCAGCCCAGCCCAGACTAAAACTAGCCCAGCCCATAGCAATCTGGCCCAGCCCAGCCCAGACTATACCAGCCCAGCCCATACCAGTCGGGCCCAGCCCAGCCCAGACTAAAACTAGCCCAGCCCATAGCAATCTGGCCCAGCCCAGCCCAGACTATACCAGCCCAGCCCATACCAGTCGGGCCCAGCCCAGCCCAGACTAAAACTAGCCCAGCCCATATCAATCTGGCCCAGCCCAGCCCAGACTAAAACTAGCCCAGCCCATAGCTAGCTGGCCCAGCCCAGTCGAGACTAAAACTAG
Source organism: Chitala chitala (assembly GCA_025773905.1). NCBI lineage: Eukaryota > Metazoa > Chordata > Actinopteri > Osteoglossiformes > Notopteridae > Chitala > Chitala chitala. The sequence goes on along the minus strand of JABJVR010000039.1, from coordinate 2,591,176 downwards.
CCCAGCCTATACCAATCTGCCTTAGCCCAGCATACTATGCAACCAACTTCACCTACAGTGTTGTAAGAACAATAACAGCATTGTGAGGATTTATCTGTACAGCAAAGAGAAATCTGAAAGAAAAGTGCCTTCAGATAATGGAAGAGAATTTGATTATTTATGAAAAAAGGTAGAAACTGTAGCAAAATTGCCTTTCAAAACAAAAAGGTTACAAAACAGGCCCAGCACTACCCTGGGAGTGACAGAAGATTGCCTGTGATGAGTGTGTGAAAATGTCCTAAGTGAATGGTCTTAAACAGCTCAGCCAAAGCGTAGCTGAACACAGGAGAAAACAGTGATAAAGATGAGCTCATAAGAAAGGGCTAAGCTCTATGAGTGTCCCAGCAAAACTGCCAAACAAACAGACAATATTGCACCAAATCATAACATTGTGTGAGGTTCTCCTAAGAGAACGTCCTTGAGCAGTCAGATCACAATCCTCTTGGGCTCCTTGGGAAAGGAAGAGAGAGCAGGAGTCCATTGGGAGCTTCAATGAACCTGAGATAATCTATGAAGAAATTTTTGCAAAAAAGTACATTCAAAAAACAACCCCAAAGGAAACACTGACAGAGACAGCTGTGACTCTATGTTCAGAGTTTTATATCCGATATGTAAAAGGAAGGTCCCCAAACAATTTTGCTGTCTCACAAAATGGAACTCCACAGAAGGAGAGTGAGAGTGTGTGTGTGTGGATGGCAGGGGTGGGTCATGAATACTTCTGCCAGGCATTGCACATGATGTTTATCTATATATTTATTTATTTTTACTGATTTGTTCAAACTAGACTGGGAAGTGGGGACAATTAAAAGGGCCCATGAATCCATATCATGTTCCATTCTTCTGTTATGGCTCAAAGTCCCAGAAACTGAGGCTGAATTCACCAGTGATGGGATACATATGTACTTCAAATGATAATTGCCTCAATTTCACATAATGATACAAAACTTTGGGGGTGATGCTGTCATAGCCAAGGTGGAGTCGTTATGACATGGTTGTATTTAAACCTAAAACATATGGAATATGTTTTCTGGAGATTTATGAGAAAAGTAAACCTCGGTAATGTTTTACACTGAATAATTTGAGTTCTTTAAGAAGCAAACAGACATTCATCATAAATTGGATGCAAGACTTTGCTACTGCTAATTGCTTGTGTTAATGCTCTGATTTACTCAGTTTAAGTAATCACAGCTACCTCATGATTGAAGAGACCAGCTATGATGGCTAAAATGAAATTCATTTAATCTTACCCAGACAAAGGACCGCTGTATTTCCATTTAAATGTCTTTAGGGCATTGAACATCTGAAATGTAATTTTTTATGGCTTTTTACTTCTTAAAAGTCCCAGTGGAAAACGTACCCTGAGTAATTTAGAACCACATTTGTGCCACACTTGTCAGTGCTGTATTTCATAATAACGTGTGCATCATTTAGAAAGACGAACATTTTATGTTAAAATGCCTGAATTATTATTTTATCTTTGCTGTGATTCCTTGCAAATGGAGTTTAACAAGAAGTTCAATCTTTTTTTTTTCTTAAGCGTAAGGCAGCGTAACTCTAAACCCAAAGCAAGTTCTAATCGGGCTTTAAGCTCTACCACCGTAGCTCAGCAATAATATTTTATATTAGTTTGCACGGTGCACCAAGGATTTCACGTGACATTTCCTAAAGCTCTACAAACAGCAGACTGCTTTGTGAACTGACTACACGGTGGCCATGAAAACAATAAAAAGACAGAATTAAGTGGAGCGGAGGCTGCCTGAATGGCCTGGCGTTTGTGCCAACGGGACACGTAAATAAGGTGGAGCAGAAAGAAAAAGAAGGAAATAAATGGTGCCAGCGAGAGAGACCGCAGTGCCCACTCACGCAGCCGCAATGCCCTCACTCTTCGCATGGAAATTCAGGCATCGTCTTCTTTTTTCCATCAGCAGCTATTTATAGAGGTGCGCATTTAACAGACTTAACGCACACAATGAAAAGTCGCTGGGAGCTATCTTAGGCATGTCTGGACACCTCACTTCAACACATTTTTATTTTAATTTCGTTTGACCACCGGGGTCGTACCGAGCACGTCTAATACGCGAACATCTGCGGTATCAGGAGCATCACACGGACACACTTAGCGTCTACACGTCTGAAAACAGACAGTGCATCATTTAGAAAGACGACCATTTAATGTTAAAATGTCTGAATTATTATTGCATTTTAAATAGCCTTACACTATGCTGTATCTTTTCGGACCAGGAACACACAATGGTCAAACAACACGGTCAGCACGGTCATGAGCTTTGATCGCAGTCAGAATATTTTCACGTCTGACCGTTTGGTGTGCAGTGCGTAAGACTCCCGAAAACACGCAGTTTCATAAATAACATTAATTATAGTGGCAAGAAATCGCAAAGAGGCTGTAACGTTGTATCAGAAGCACATGAAGAATGCATGGTTGAAACGTGCACTTTATTGAACAAACACGTCCAGCGTCTACCTGAAATTCTTGGAAAGAAAAAAAAAAAAACATAAGGAAAACATTTCCCTTTGTGACCTGGTGCTGCAATTGAAAAATTATTTCAACTTCTAGTCGAAGTGGAAAAAATGGACAAAGTGAAATTTAACCATAAAGGAACTGGGGTCGAAAGTGAAAAATTACTGGTTTGAGTCCTAGAACAGGCATCATTGCTGTACGCTTTAATGGAAATGCTTAACTCCAATTACTTCAGTAAAGCCATCTGCACAGACTGACATAGTTTAAAATCCGAAGTGTGCAAGTACCTTTGGATAAAAGATAACAAAAAAATAAAACAAACAAAATTGTGTGCAACACCTCCAGCTACAAGTGAAGGAGCACAAGATTCAAAATATTTACCTCTGACATCTGAAAAGATTAAAACAGCAAGGTGGGGAACCTTTTCAAAATTACCAAATTTACCCTGTTAACTTCATGGAAATCTGGCTACTGGCAGGGAGTTTAAATACAATGTAGGGCTTTGATGCCTTCCGGTCGGGAAGGACGGTAAACACTTTCAATGGCCACAGCTGACAAATAATTCCACTGTTGCTAATTGATGGCTGACAATGTAGCCCGTGATGTCTGACATCACTGTCATGTTTGCGTTTTTATCCACTCCACATGTGACAAGTCTGCATGACAGTAGAACTTATAAACAAATCACGGGTGGTCTTCCAAAATGAAATCTAAAACATCTCATAAACTTACAAAACTGCATTGTAAAGACACAAGATCCCTTCAGTTTGACCCATGAATGTTTTGTGTCTTTTAATGTTAGTTAATTAAAAATATAAACTCAGTTACTATAAAAGCATAAAAAAACAAAGACTGAACTACATTCATAAGCCCTGTTTAACATGTATTAGTGTATTAAAATGCCACACCAAAAATATGCAAACAAATTTCTTAATCCTCGTAAATCTTAAAAAGAGAAAGTTGGACATTTTGGAACATATTGGCAGAATGTGATATGTTGGATCGCAGTTCAGGAGTTCTTCTCACTAACAGTTTGTCCTCTGTTGAAGAGGCCAGATAACAGATTAAGAAAGTGTGTGTGTACTTAATTAACAGGAAGGGAAAAAAAGTATGACAAATAACACACACCATGGCTGTGTCCTTGCCCTAGGGAAGAAATATTTTCCACATAGAGCGAGAAAGGATGGTAGAGGGAATCCTTGTCGAAATTAAGCAGGCTCATTGGCAGGTTTTCAGCATTCAAGTTGGGAATATTTACATTTTATTTTTCTGAAAAGCTTATTATTCCGGCGTTGTCTCGGTTCAGTTCGTAAAACTAGTGTTATGAGACCAAACAGTTCCATTTGCCTGCAATATGACTGTCACATCAAACTCTATTATAATGATTTAAACCATGTTATTTGCCAAGTGTTTTTATGAGCAAGACTCCCAACTCTGAAGTGTTGTAAAATGGCTTTATGCAGTCTCAAAGAGCAACAGTTAAAAACCGCCCAATAGACGCCTTGGATAGATAGCATGAATAACGCTTTTGTTTATTGTGAATAAGTTCATGCTAAACACACATACACTCTGAATTTATCTAGCGTCTGTCTTCGTTTATCCGACGTAAACCTTGCACCCGAGCGGACGTTTTTTGACTTTTCTGAACAGGTTTTCCTAGAATTGCTCTACAGGTGTTGGAGACATCACAATAGACCTTGTTCAGTCAGAAAGACAATTAAGGAGAAGGACTCGGGTTAGGCAGCCGGTTCAGGTTCAGCTTCCCAACAGCAGACACGCAATGCTCATGTCTTTAGCTGGTTGAATATGCTGCTGTTGTTGCCAATGTCACACCTCTGAACACAAGCTAAGAAACCTCACCTCAGTCATTGGTCCAAACTGCTCGCAGTTTACAGCCCCCAGTTCCCTGGAGCCAATCTCAAGGAGCACAGAACATGAGGAACACACAAGCTGAATGCAGTACCAGCCCAACACAGGGCCACATGCATGCACATAAAACAACACCTAAGGGAATCCAGAGACTACCTGAACCATGTGTGTTTTACCTGGTGGGTAAAGCTCAGGTGAGCATGGGGGGACATACAAGATCCACGCACAAGCCTGGATGTGTGAGGCACCTTACTTACCTTCTGTGCTTGCTTGCCACCCAGCATTATCCAATCTGAAGTGTCAACGTATCTAAAAGAAAACAGGAAACTGACTCCATAGGCTTGTTAACAATTTAGTCACGAAAGTCTGTACATACTTTGCCCATGGCTGGAACAACACAATTTGTAAACAAAATGCTCCTAATGTTAAGCTCCCAATGGAAAATAAGCATGCTGAATTCTCAAGCCCCAGCTGCTCAGAGTAATGAAATTTTACTGGAGGGACCCTGTTCTGCATACAGCGCGACAGACATAAAATACTGTACACAACTCCAACGCACTGTAAAGCGTTTGAAAGTATGACAGAGGCATGCAAAATAGCACAGAACACCGTAACATGCCTACAAGACGGCAACGGAGGAATGTCCTGCAACAGAGTACAAAGCACTCAACAATACCCAACAGTGCAAAAGAGCAGGCAGGAATACCCAACATGGCAACCCTTACATTAGCTAAAATACCTAACAGTGTAAAAGATCAGGCAGGAATACCCAACATGGCAACCCCTACATTTCCCTTACTATTGAATCAGAACAAAAAGGTAAAGCCTTGCTTTTACGAAATGTGCACTGTTCAGTAAACCTTCTGTTGAGCTGGCTTGTGACATTTTGCCCTACTTTAAAACACAATAGTACTGAGAGTGTGTACTATTTTTGCCTTGATCAGTTTTCCATTACTGCAATTTTATGTGCTGTGAAGTGCATGCATATGATATGGATGTTGACTCAGCAGTAAGTTAATATGACCATTTGGGGGAGTGTGAATAAATAAAGGTTATGACAAGGGGGGCGGGGCACTGAATGCAATTACAGAGTATGGTAAAAAGTACTGAGTGTAAATAAAAGGTGTGAGGAGGGGTGCTAAGCATAATTAAACAGAATGGCATAGGATGCTAAATGTAATTAAGAAGCATCACAAAGACTGTTGAATGCAATTAAAGAATATAACTAGGGGAAATGAATGCAATGAAACAGTATGGCAAAGTGTGCAATTAGAAGGTATAGTAAACAGGTGGAGTATAATTTTAAAATATGGCAAGGGATGCTAAGGTTAACTGATGTATACAGTACGGAGTAATACGTGTAACGTAACAGTATGGTAAAGTATTCTGAGTGTAATTAAAAGGCATGGCAAAACAAGTGGAATGCAATTTTAAAGTATAGCAAAGAAAAGTGGGTCTGCATGAGGTTGAATGGTATACTGGGGGGGGGCAGTGTTTAACTGTAGACTGTCATATGGGGGTTGAGTACAATCTTGAAGATTTTTCAGTATTCTGTGGTCAAGATTACAGCTTTGTGTATTAATAACACTAATGTGTAAGACATGTATATACTTTACCATGTATCATGTGCAATAGGTCGGGATAAGCACACAGGTCAGGGCTGGTACTCATGTAGTGCAGATCTATACTACTATGCAGGGTATTGTAAAAGGGCATATTACTGAAGATATTACTGAAGGGTTCATATGCTGCATGTAGTAACTAGTAAAATATATAAATAAATACTCCAAATCTTTGGTCATCCAAAGATTTAAAATTTCTGAACGACTGTTTAATGTTATTAGCAGACGCTTTTTGAGTTGATTGAGATAAATGGTGCTGTGGTGTTTGGCTGTGTTTATTTCCTTGCAGGTCTTACCCTGGGCTTTCTCGGGACAGCCCCCTGGCAAAAACAGCAACGCAGCACCCGAGTCCCACAGCGCCAGCAATGGGATGAGCGCTGTGCAGAATTGAGACAGCCTCACTATTTTTAAAATAAGGCCATGTTGACGTGTTTGCAGCCGGCTGCTGAATCACACGACACTGTGGAAGTGGCATTTGACAGGTCGGTGAGGACGGCTTCATATTGCTGTGTGTGTGTGTGTGTGTGTGTGAGACAGAGAGACTCCTTGTAGAGAGTACAGCCTAAAGTGTGATTACTATTTTATGATCTGTTTCTATCTGCCATACCAAAAAAACCTTATAAATAGCTGTGACATAGTTTCCAATCACAGAGTGTGCTGTAGGGAGGTGCAGGACAAGTCAGGAATGCCCGCTGAAGAAGCACATTTGCATATTTTTTATTTTCAGCAGAGAGAGGGGATAGAGAAAGCTGGGGATGGGATTGGAAATCCATTTGGGCTCTGGAGTGGGCTGTGGAGTGGGCCGCGGAGGGCGGGGGTGCATTTTTTTTTTTTTTTTTGTCAGCTCTCCTTTCCTGTTCCGCATCAATGCTTCCCTTTCTATCTGGCCCTGTGACGGAATCCCCTGGTCTGTTTCCTGCTGTTTAAACCGGTTGCCAGGCTACCGTTGCTGGCTGTCCAGCTCGGAGGGAGTTTTCTGAAGCTACGATACAGCCCCCCCCCACCCCATCCCCCTGCCACTCCTCCTCGTGCAGAACTTCTCTCACAATCCAACCCTGTCAGCGGGTCCAGATGTGATTTTGTCCGAGGACTTTCTGACAGAGTAATTAGTCTTCTCTCTTCTCTTTTTCCCCGTTTCCTGTTGAGGACTGGCAGACAAGACGCGAGAGAGTCCTTTATGTAGACTTTGTCAGGTGCACTTTTGTTCACATGGCTAAACAGCTTATAAATGAAGACAGCCTGTAATTACTGCAATTAACCCGCTCACTTTTGCATCAAATCACTGTCTGTTATATTGTGGCATGTACGGAGTATGGTGACATGGATTGTCATTCTCTAACGAGATATGTCATGATTTGAGCTATGTTTTTAAATATCCATGATAAAGCCATCAGCTCTGTTTCTTTACTGAGTCGGGGCAAGCGTCGAATGGGGAAGGCTTAGAGCAGCATGTGGGAATGATTAAAGCTCCACCGGTCTGGGCCGCGCCGCAGTCAGCAAGCCCAGGACTGTCTGCATCTCCGCTCCTCACAAAAGGCCTTGCTCTGCATGACGGACCAGCTCCTAGCGTGCACGTGTGCTTGACAGTGTTGAGGGTTCAAGCACAGACGATTATCTGACAGGGTGAGCCAACACTGGGATGCAGTTAGTGAGCACGTGAAAAATTCAGCTCCTGTACTTCTAGCAAAGCACTAGCAGAAAGTATAGCATGTCTACATGCAGTTTATATAGACCCAGCAACATCCACGAGTTTTTCAATTAAATTTTCAATTCAATTTATTTTTATATAGCGCCTTTCGCAGCGTGCCTCAAAGCGAGTTTAACAGCGAGGCGCTGCTTGCCCTGCAGCTGTGTACATGTGGAGTGCAGGACGAAGGCAATAAGCCACAGTCTTCATGGAGCATTACTGCCAATGGGTTCATATGGTTGTTTAAGATACAAATCAAGAAACTATGAATTGCGGCTTTAGGAAAAGCACTTGGGGTTTCAAAACTCCCTATTCTTCTGGACACATGTGAGCAAAATAAGAAAACAACATTTGTACAAACTATGGGCCGTCAAAATATAGCGCGTGAAACCCAAAGCACACGGTCAGATATGAAAGGCCTTGAATGACCCAGTCACGGTTTCTGCAAAATTTCTACTGAGTGGAAAAGTAAAAGACGTGCTGTCCAAGTACTGCAATTCCCAGTAAATCTGAGAAGAGGCGACGAAGCTACGAAAGAAACGGCAAGAGAACAATCCACACCTGGAGCAGAAACTTGCACAGAAAGATGTCCATGTGACATTTGTTTTTAATGAGTAACGGAGGTTCACGAGCCAGTGTTTGCTCTTGTGCTTACAGCATTTTAAAAGGCTGTAATTCCTATGTTAAAAACAAACTATTGAATAATAAATTCAGAATTGTCTTAAATTATGAACGATGTCTTAAAATATCACAAATGTCTTAAAATGTCAAAAGTCTAGCCAACAAATCTCAGTCATGCTGTCAACACTAGGTTTTACATGAGGCTCACTTGCTATTATGATGCATTGTATTAAATACAGTTTTTAAGGCCTCTGTAATTTAGTGCCCACTGCCTTTTTGGGAATTTGAACAGAGGACGCCCATGGTTTCCCCCAGTAGGCAGCTCAAGAACACCATTCACTTATGAAAGTCTGCACTAAACATCTGCACGGGCTCAGCAGACCAGACGTCCTTAATGCTGCACAGAGAAGAGTCGGACATTAGCTGGACGAAGGTTGGTCCGTATTCAAGTGCACTTATGAAACAAAAAAAAAAAAGTCAAGTGTAAAATTACTCCAGGGTGGGGAGCGAGGGTTTGTAAAACACAAAACCCACACTGTGTTTTATCCCCCCCCCCCCTCAAAATTTACAAGAAGCATGACTCGTTTGGCTGCTGTCTTTGCAGAAACGTCATAGTCAGCAGCAGAAAGATACCCTCAAGTGGAGCTGGGGGGGGGGGCACACCCTCCCTGCCGGACCCCCTTCCCCCCTACCACGCCGCCGAGAGCTGGCCCATAATTGCTGGTAATTCCATCTTTGTTGGCCTCTTTCAGTTTAATTTGAACAGGGTGCTGTATGGTACGTCTGCAGTGATTCCAACTGAGTAGGATATTACTGGAGAAGCAGTTTACTTCTGTAGTAACCAAATAGTATAATAACATAATTGTGGTCCTTCTCCAGTACAAAATAAAAAAAGGAAGAAAGAAAAAAAAAAAGGTTTTGACTCAGAAAATGTTCCAGACAGCTAACATGCTCATTTTCTGTTTAATAACTGTTCTATTCTCCCCTTTTTGTTTTCCATACAAGGAGACCAGGCAAGCTTGTGAATAAAAAGTAGATTATTGCAAAAAGGGATTTTTTTTTTCCAGCTAGAAGCAAGTCTTGTCTAGTACAAAATACCTGAAAGTGGGCATGTTGATCTTTGGTATAACACCGATTTGGAGATAATTCTGTGTTCAGTAAACTGTTTAGTGTTGAGCACAACTGAAACGGCATGGCTGGTGTAACAACTTGGATATGAGAATTTTAATATTAAAAGAGTAAAGAATAGTTTTAACAATTCAAGCTGCATTCTTTCTCATCTGTATCCATTTGAAGAGGGATCCAAAAGGACAACTTTACAAGGGAAAAATACTACTACTGGGTGTTTACTAGCCAGCCGACTTAGAGCTCCGTATTCACACAACGGGAATTCTATATGGGAAAGGTATAGGAAAAATAACATATAGTAAAGCAAAAAACATTTGCACAGACGCTGGCCGAACTCCAGCTATCATGTAACCAAAATGATAAAAAAAAAAAAAGAAGTGCATTCCAAAAACCGCCAAAGAAATGTTAATTATAGTCATGTATAAAAATGACGGACACATGGGTGGCAATGTGGTCAGTGGCATTCCTGAGCCATGTCTGACATTTGCTTCCAATGTGTTTCCCACCTATGATTCGCATTTAAGATGATAACCAAGCTATGGGTTCTGTAGCTGGCTCAAAGGCAAAATGAATTCAGAATGAGCTATGCCTTCTCACTGTCCATCCCTATTAGGAATTGGAAGAAAAAAAAATCATTGGAAATTGCCTATGTAATTTTTTTCCTGACTATTATTTAATTACTGTTAACCTACAGCATGGACCCACAGTAACTATAACATTTCTGCAGAAGATGTGGCAAGGAATGGCTCTGATGGAAGTGCCCAGAATAATGAAAGCCAACGTGTTTCCCTGCACGTTTTGTGAGCATTTAGTCTGTAACACGTGTCTGTTACTCATCACTGAGATCTGCTGCACCCCCCTCTAAGTTTATAGACCTGAATGTCCACAGTTGCCCCCTAACCTACTGTATGAGTTAAGCATTTTGAAAGTGAGAACAGAACTTGCAGTTGTGAAGGACCAGATACTGACCAGCTGGTGGTGGAGGGGTAGGGGGGCTGCTTATGTAAGACTTGAGTCAAATGCAGACAAAAAAAAAAAAAAATTCAGTAGCATGGACTGCCTGCTGCAAGGAGGTGTTTGTCCAGAGAGTGGCTACACACGCTGCTTTCTCTCACTCCCTGCCCACTGACTCCAGAGTGCTCAAAATGACCACCGGCACAAGTGCTAAATGCAGCACCTCTGCGATTTGGTTTCCACTCTTCCAGTAAGTCCAGATATGTTTTTGTAAAACTGAAGGTATTTGAGATTTGGACTTCCTTACTGTGTGTGTGTCCGGGCACTTTATGCCCTGTCTGCTGTTTAAGTTCAATCCCAAAGAGAGCCTTTCAGGATGTGTAACCGTTTAATGTAAAAGCATTTGCGAATCTCTGCCATGCTAATGCCTTTGTTGTGCCTCTGTAGGCTGTGTAGTGTTAAAGCAACACTGCTCTGGTGAAAAGCAGACACGCGGGCTGTTTTTACAAAATAATTTCACCGTCCGACTCTTACCAAGTGAATGTTTTTTTCAGTGTAACATAGGGTGCATTCAAATCAAGTAAAGCAAGTAAAATTAAACAAGTAAATATTTCCTTTTCCAAATAAAAAAAGACAGTTGCTCCCACCCCAGAAACAATAAGCACAGCTGAGCAGATTTTGCAGTAAAAGTGGTTGACCATACATTTTGGGACAGCAGTACTAAATTTAAGGGAAACTAGAAGAGGAGCACTTCTGTTGTCCTTAAAGGCAGTTTAGAAACCAGCTGCTTATCCTCTGCAGGGTCAAGAGGGGCCTCAAGTTTGTCCCAGGTATTGTGCGGCACAACATGGGGGACACCTGGTTGGGGCACCAACACATCACAGGGTAAAATTACACACCATGGGCAATTTGTAAACACCAGTCAAGCAACAACATAGGACTTTGGACTACGAAAGAAACCAGAGTACTCCAAGGAAACCCACAAAGCACGAGGAGAACACGCAAGCCGAGTGGGATTCGAACCCCTAACCCTGAGGTGCGAGACAACCACTGAGCCATCGTGTCTCCTGGCCCCACTGCATACTATAATGTGTGCTGCTGCTGTTTATTTCTTAAACAACAACATAAGGTTGATGCAGTTGAAACTAATTATGCTCAAACGTAATCAGAGTACACATTATTTTCATAAATTACAGATAACTTTACACATTACTTTGACTTGCCTTGGTTTTAGAGATTAAAAGATTAATGTGACATAACTATGTGACATATTACTCTGGCCATGCCATATTTACATATTTCACTAAAATATTCTCAGTGGATCATTATACTGTGTAGTCTGATGTTCCAGTTGTTTAAACAGCTTTCCTCCACGTTATCTGGGTCAGAGGGAAGCTTTAAGCCTTTAGAGCCCTGCAGGATATACCGATTCGAACAGGGACACCTACGACCGCAGCAGAAGCAGCCAGCAGCAGGTCTGACAGCTGGGTGGATAACATGACAGACAGACGGACAGAGTGCGAAGTTCTCCTGCCCACGCCACAGCCATCCTGTCTCTGTCCCCTGCTACTCCAAGCTTCTCCCACCTTTCAGTGATACAGCCTCATCAGAGACCCCAAAAGAAAAGTCGGAAGGCTCTCTTGGCAGTGCAGTTGTGGAGCTGAAGATTTCCTAGATTGCCTGGAATCATTAATGAAATTATTAATCAAATTAGACAATTAAGGCTTACAGTGAAACAAAACTCATAAAAAGCAGCATACTACAGTATGCTGTAATATACCACCTATCCAAATATTCTCTTACGTTGCATTAAATGAAATCTTCTTAATATTTTCTTATTTCATGTCTTTCTTCATTTCAGTTATAATTTGTTTTTAGAAAAGTTTGTGATCATAGTTGTAATGCACTCCTATTTGTAACCACCGTCATGCTACTGTAACAACAGAATTTTCCCTTAGAAGAATGAATGAATGAATGAATGAATGAATGAATGAATGAATGAATGTCCGTCTGATGATGCTCCCTGTCAAAATCGCACTGCTGTTAAACTGTTGCTAATGAATATGCACTATGTCATACTGGTTCTTGAAATTATTAATGACATTCATCTGGGATTTACATATACAGTCAAAGACGCAAAATTAAAACTATTTCTGACCTGTCTATTTGCACTATGACACAGCTGCTCCTGAAGTGATTATTTACAGAGCAGACCTTACTGCTGAAAGACGCGTACTATACTGGCTGTTGGACTCGGTCCTGGTCCACCTCTTCGATTGGCCCTGTGCATGTGGTGGACCTGGAATGAAACCGTCTGATGTTCTTGCTTTAACGGATCAACTACAGGGTGACTTACTGTGAAAAAAAAATTAAATAGTAACCGTTCAACACTATAATCCCGTGATGCCCTATGTTTTCCGCCTATGAGCACAACTACAATGCAACGGCACTTTTAATTTCACACTACTACAAAAAGTCCAAGAGACCACGATTTCTTTACGAGGATAGACTATGCTATTAAGTGATTATACAGTAAAAATTTACACGTAAAATTATCACTTCAATTTCACATTAGCTTTTTTTGTTTCACGTGAATTAAAAAGAATGCAGTCCATTTTTATAATAGGTTTCTGCTTCCACCTGCTGGTCAAAATGAAGTACAGCACTTACAGCAAATAACTTTCAGAAGACCCATCCTATGTGTAATTTACATTCAGACTAACCATTTTTACCGAAGAGGTATGAATTTATAACCAACACTCTACAAAGTTGAGTTACAGTAACTGTATCCTGAAAATGTAGTACTATACAAAAAAATATGTAGTACTATACAAAAATCCTAGGAGAAACATTTGCAGCTGTTTGGCTGGATAGCAATAGTTTTGTGAATTACACACCACTCCTAATGAAATAAAATAATGTAAAAAATACAATACCACAAAAATGGAAAAAGCAGATGGTTCCTAAAGTGTACTCAAAATTTTGACTCGCAGTGATTGTAAAAATTCTTTTGTGGTGGGGCGCACAGTTTAGAAAATGTTGAGAAGGCCTGTTAGGGAAGCCTATTTGTTAAAAGTGTAAAATATATTTAACTAGCTTTTGAGGGGAGATAATTAATTATGCATGCCCAGTGTATGCCAACAATTGCCTCATTTTGGGTGAGGGGTCATGGTTTTGACAGGTTAATACTGTTTTGTTGCACAGCTGGTTTTGGGACACCAATCCCCTTGTCTAATAGAGCACACCATTAGTGTTTAAACATGTTTTAAGCAGAGAAGATGGTTTATTTAACGATGTCCATATGCTAATTGGCAGCACTAAGGAGAGAGAGCAGCAATAGTGGCAGGCTGTAATTCTGGTTCACATTTTCACATTTGTCTATAATATAAAAAAATGCTGATTTTTATTTTTGTATTAATGTTCAGTCTAACAATGCATAGCATCCTTATGAGCAAATAAAACCTCACTGTCCACATGAGTCTTTCTTTCCCATTGGCTAAAGATGTTTTAACAGTACTATATAATGTTTTATTTCACGAGAATACACTGAAAACTTCAGGCACACTTTGTTTTTGGTAAAAACTATATTTATTGCTCTCATCATAATGATAGAAATGCGCAGTTAGTAACATGAAAAGCATTTACATATCTGGACCACAAGTCTTCACATCACATACTTCATTATGAGGAAAACAAGCTCCCTAAAATAAGCACATCAGGAAGCTATATTTAAAAAAGATGCCCCACTGTTCCCCTTCCAGTCTTACAACCCCCACCCCAAGTCAAACCATCTTGATTCCCCCCTCCCTCTTGATAGTCCAACAGACAAATACATGATAGCAGCTTGCAACAGGAAAATACGCTGTACATGGAAAACATTTTAATTTTTTTTTTAATTTCAGTAAATTTGGGATACAGAAGTTATTTACCTGAGTACATCTAACAGGATTTAAAGGCATTGCAATTCAGTCAATGCAAATACTTCAGGAAAGCACAGTGTCTGTCTCCAGTTCAATACCGTAAAGAAACGCTTCCACTCCGAAGCCTTAGCAAAGTGTGGAAGGGAACACCAAATGTCCGAACCATCAAATATTCAGTTAATTCTTCTAGCTAATGTCTTAAAACCTGCCACCTATGGCTGACACAGCCCATGACCCACAATACAGACTCAAACACAAAACTGACCCCAAGCAATTAGTCACCCACGTTGTCCTTTGTTATGATTTGGTTAGGTGAACCAAAGGTTGACGTGAATTCAGGCATGCGAGTTCCACGAATCCGAAAGGTTCACGTAACGACACTCGACATCTTCACGCACGCTTTCCTGGAAAGCTCGGCCTTAGGCCAGCAAGGCGCACCGCGTTAAACCAACGGTAACGCGTGTTAACAGTGCGCGTTGGCTTTTGACAATGTTCATACTCATGGCTAACGATAACGCGCAAAAACAAAAAAAAGTGTTAATTGTTCCCAGAACAAATACAGAGCTAAAAAAGAGCCCACATTCTGTCCCCGTGCTTGTGTGTTAGGTGGGGTTATTTCACAAGACGGAACACGTGCCGTAGGCTCAGTGCACAGGTAAAGCGTTACCTAGATACGAGGGTAAATAGTCGCACAAAATACACCTGTGCTCACAGTGAAAAAGAATTATTTTTCACTACGAAACTATGGAAAATAACACTACGCAACTATACAGCACTTCGTATGCGCTAAAAAGGTCTAAAATCCAGTTCTGTGACAAGGGAAGTAGGTAGTAAACACAAAACGAGTGAATTGTAAGGTAAGTGCAACAAAACAGGTAAAGGCAACTGACACAAGCCTTTCTGTCCAGTGGTTACGGTTCTCCTTCATCTTCCTCACTCCCTCAGTCTTGTGCTGTTTCAAGTAAGTACGAGGTGAGGGCATCCTCACACCTTACAGCATTGTCCTGCGGTCTTCTGACCTGCATGAAGTCTTATAAGCAGTGCGACCAGGCCGTGAGGGGTCGCAGAAGGGGCAAAAAGGGGAAGGGGGGAAACAAGGCCGAAAGAGAGGAAAGGCCAAACGACGTCACTCATGAGGTAAGCTTGGAGTAGCTCGGTGGGGAGAACTTGCGCTTCAAGTATTTGATGACGTAGAGAGGAAGACAGCTGACGAGGGTGATTGCGGACACTTTCCACAGGAACGTGAGCGTGGTGATGAAGGAGAGGTCTGTGGGAAGACAAGAGACCAGCGACACAGCTAGCAACCTGAGTGGCTATGTACAAGAGGACACCGTTCTGGTGCAATTCACTCAGTCTGTCATGGAAAGGTTTACCACAGACACATTACTGTAGGAATACTGCATATGGAAGCAGGGAAACGCAAACGGTATGAAGTACAGGTGAGAGAGAGTGCCAGGTGTCAGGGTCAGAGGAGGGAAGTGAGAGCACTCCTGCACCTACCTATGAACACTCCGAAGGACACTCTGCCTATGCCTGTTCGTAAGAAAGAGTGGGGGGGGGGAGAGGGAAAGAAAAAACAAAAAAAAGAAAGATGTAATAAAAGTTATAAGAGGTTGTCTTTACAGAAAGTGGCAGCTGACAAAGGGAAGGCGAAATCAAATACAACA
>JABJVR010000039.1:2543057-2569422 GCA_025773905.1 Chitala chitala | reverse complement strand
CCCCCCCCCCCCCCCCCCCCCCCCCCCCCCCCCCCCCCCCCCCCCCCCCCCCCCCCCCCCCCCCCCGCGCGCACGGGAAGGGAGGGAAACAGACACACACAGGAGAGACGAGAGAGCCGTTACAGGTGGGAGGGAGGATGCCAAGTGGAGTGGGAGGGGGACCATGCGTTAGCTTGTGTCCGTGCTGCTAATGAGAGACTGCCATCCGTGATGACAGGCGCACACAC
Source organism: Chitala chitala (assembly GCA_025773905.1). Lineage (NCBI taxonomy): Eukaryota > Metazoa > Chordata > Actinopteri > Osteoglossiformes > Notopteridae > Chitala > Chitala chitala. Next base: position 2,569,195 of record JABJVR010000039.1, on the reverse strand, counting down.
ATACACACAAGCGCATGCACAGACGTGCACACACACACACACACACACACACACACACACACACACACACACACACACACACACACACACACAACAGGGATGCAGCGGTTCCCCAAAAAAACCAAAACTGTTTGATTTTCAGTTCAGCGTGCACAATTCAGTGCATGTAGCTGAACCACAGTTATGACAGTTATGACTAGTAATTTTAGTCCTGGGGACATCTGCTTTCAAAACATCTGCAAAACTACATGCACATGTGTATCTATGCCAACAGCAGTGACTCTGTAAATACAGGCGCAAATAATACAATACAGTTTGTTTATAAATTGGTAATAAATAGACTTTTTATGTTATCAGTCATGCTAACAGACTGTTAAGAGCTGAAATTGTGAAGAGGCAAGTATTATTCATGAATTATTACACTTACAAGGGTTTTCTGCCCTTAACCCTTGCGAATGTGAAGGGCGACTATATATTTATTGGATCCAACACCCTTCTTTACTCAAGACTGCAAACAGTGTATCTGTGGCAATATTTTATGAACTCGTTAAGATACCAGAATTACAGAATGTATACACATACACACAATGCTACACAGCCAGACGCAGGCTGAAACACACACAAAGCCAGCCAGTAACATTAGGGTCACGTAAGAGTTAAACCGGAACTGAGAAATCAGGTGTGAAACACAAAGCAGCAACCAGTCAGACAAAAACCAGAAATGCCCATCTTTGTAAAGGCATTTGAAATCACAACACTCCACAGAGCCATCTAGTGGAGAGAGCTGCAAATAATCAATAAATCACAGCAGACAGGCTATAGAGGGCTTATCAGGCGCTGACTCTGCCAACAGAGTGCCAGGCAATGCAGGGGTATGAGGCACGCCGCTCACCAAAATACTCGTTGAGGAAGGCGAGGGAGGCCACGTAGCAGGCGAGACTCACAAGCTCCGCCACGACCATGAGCCAGTGCCACGTGCGCACGGTGAGCGCCACCATGAGCAGCTCGGTGAGGATGAGAGCCGTAAATGAGATGGCCACCACGTGCACAAACTCCGACTCGAACAGCAGCAGTGCCCCGTACATCAGGATGCCTCCTGCAGGAGACACGGGGAAGCGCAATGGCATTAGAGCACCGCTGTGCCGGGCCACTGTAAACACATCCGCATCACAAAAATACACAGCATCTTCTGCGTTACGTATTTATTCCTATTTTACATTTATAGATTTTAGTGCTAAACAAAGGTCATGTGACGCACGCACTGTTTATAGCATGCCATTAAGAACGAGTAAACATGTTTCTGTTTAGTCTCTATTTGTTGACAGTGGAAGGTACGCACTTCGAGTGGCACTCATTTTACTGTGTGGCTGCGTGTGTGTATGTTTGTGTCTGTGTGGCACTTAGTGACCCGCTGCATTCGAGCCCGCGGTCAGGGATGTCTGGTTTCAGACCTCCTCTGGGCTCACTGTGCGTGACTGTCCTGAGATGATCAGGCCTTTGTATACAACACTGGCTGTACCTGTGTATATGAAACACATCCGAACTGTGCATTATAAAGAGGAAAAGCATGCTAAATGGGAAACACACAGAAACCTAATACAAATAGAACACAAACCTTATTTCCTGTCTGTTATTGAAAAACGCAACCCAGCTCATAGCACCCAGTAATTAAGTACAAACTGTTAGCATGAATGTATGCCTTACTTTACAGTGAGACAAACATATAAAAAGGTTTACGGAGCAACAAAATTACAGTTCGTGTATACGTAAGGGGTGGGGGGAAAATATATATCAATTTAACAATTATTCACTATACTGGTTTTGAGAGAGTGAGAGAGAGAGAGAGAGAGAGAGACTCAATATTGATTCAGAAAAAGTTTTACATAGGGGTTTTTAATGTAATGGTTCTAAACACTAGATTAAAACAGTACGTAGATTTATAAGCCATGAAGAACCTCTTGATGTCATGTCACATGATGTCATGTCTCCATGTCACATGACCTATAAACACCCCCCATGTCAGACCAGTAAGGGGGGAATTCCCCCGATGTTCAAAACTGAATTTCAAGCTTTGTTTGAAGGTGTTAAGAAAAAGGCCTGAGAACAAACTTTTCTTGTTAATAATTTTATGATAATATTTTGTTTGTGCACTATTTTGTTTGTTGGTTTAACTTAAAAAAAAATAATAAAATCATTGTTTAACATCGACCTTAATGTTTGGCATTAGGCCATGAGCTGATTCTCAAAAAAGTGCATGTGTTGGCAAAATTTGAACTGAAATTTAATTAAAATCAAATCCAGCACTTTGTTTATTGAAATCAGTTGAACTGTGAGGTTCCCACATGTTCCCGCTTCCCACCTTTATTACACATCCTCAAACACAGAGCGTGTGACGTGTGATTTGCTACTGATCAATGCATTTCTATACTGCACTGTTTCCAATGTTGCTATAAAGTAGGTCAAAGTACAGAGAAACTGAGAATAAAGACTTGGAAATGTTTCTTAGTCAAATTTCAGTCAAATGGTCCTCCTGTAATACCCCAGGCAGGATACATAACCTGTATTAGTACAGTAAAAACACCCAATTACACGTATAAAAGTATTATCAGTATGGCTCACCTTGGTACACGCTGATTAACACCCACATGAGGAAAGTCTTGAAGGATAGTGAGCGGCCCTAAAAGGTAAACGAAAAGGTCAGAACAGGATAATCAGCGACAACAAAACAGGTGAGGCGAGCGGCTGCGCTCACTGAACAGGTGACATACCTTGGTGAGGTCCTTGTACAGCTCAGGATAGAGCAGTGCCATCTCAGGCTTCACATCCTGGTCCAACACCAGGGAGAACACAGGGAACATGGTGTAGATGGTGGCATACCTGGGGAAGGGAGGTAGGAAGCAGAGCTGGTTCAAAATGGAGCAGGCAAACTCACTCCACACAGGAGGCATGAACTCAAGGGACGAGCGTCCAAGGTGCTGGACATACCCCACCATGAGGAAGCCCTGGTACAAGGGCACCGAGGCAAAGTAGAATATGGAGGAAAACACGGCCTGCAACGAGAAAGTCATCAAATAAAGAGCCTTGTTAAAATATACATAAAGAACATTTAAACTGTCCAGCCTAAAGGGAAATAATTATATCGCTGAATACTTTAACCAACCAGAATGACTGATTTGCTGGTCTACCATAAAACAAACAGATCTTCTACATATGACTAGGAGTAGCAGTCACGGTGCCGACACGTGAAGATCAGAGTTACCTGCATGGTTGAGATGATCAAGCCCCTGTGCATAACAAACTGGCCCAGGGCGGCAGAACGCTTGTAGCTGTTGCGGCCGTGGACCATGAGGAGGCGACCGATGTGCTTGAACTGGGTGATGGAGAAGTCGGCTGCCAGGGACGCCTGTTTCCCCTCCTGTATAAAAACAGCAATATGTGGAGTTGGGACTGCATATGCAGTGAAGATCAAATACAGTGTGAACACACAGTTCACTCTACTGTATACACATGTACAGTGTCCAGGTCTGTTTGCGCACACACACGCACAAGTAAACACACGCACACATGCGCACAAGTAAACACATGCACACGCACACGCGCGCACATGCACACACACACACACACACACACACACACACACGATGACTGGATTTCTTTGTGCCCTTAAACAATAAAAATCCATAGAAATAAATCTTTTAAATTCCAATTTAACCTAGAAATAACAAAATCTATTTTGTGTTTTACTATTTTAACTATCACTTGAACATACAATGTAGCAGTTTTAGAAAACAACGTTGTGCTAATGCACTAATTTCTACCATGTCAACTGATAATTGTGCTTGTGACCTTTCTCTACACGCTTGTCTGCGCTGACCAATAAGTCTCTCTGAATACAAGAAGCTGCCAAGTAAGTAAGCGGAAATGTAAATTTAAGCTTTTTTATATCTCTCAGGAAGTCGCTGGAGGTTCTGAAGATGGGCAAAACACATCATTAGCGTGTGCTGCGCTGGACACAAGCTGGGTTTTCTGAAGCAACATAAACCGGTAATAAGGTACCGCATCCGTCAAGCTGGAGCTGCCCGCTAGCAGGAGCTCTCCTGCCACATAAGCAGGCATACGCTGGGCTCACACACCAGCTATTTATAGTGGGCAGATAAAGAGTGTGGCAAGAGGAGAGGGCCTGACCCCCTCCCCACCCTGACCAAACAGCTTTACCTTTCCTTCAATGCCAATGCCGCAGTCAGCTGCCTGGATCATGCTGACATCATTGCCTCCGTCACCTGTGGGAGGAAAGAGAGTGTTGTTGGTGTGACAGCAACTACTGTGATGCACCAGTAAAGGGTGTGTGGCTGCTGTGAGAAAGGCTGGCACAGCGAGACGCACGACAGGCTGCCATGGTGAGAAAGGTAAGACAGGCTGGCACAGAGAGAGTTGAGACAAGTAGGCATAGAGAGCTGACATAGCCAAGCATGGTGAGAAAGGTAAGACAGGCAAGCATGAAGAGAAAGGTGAGACAGGCAGACACAGAGAGAGGTGAGACAGGCTGTCATGGTGAGAAAGGTGAGACAGAATGGCACAGACAGAGGTGAGACAGAATGGCACAGAGAGAGGTGAGACAAGCTTTCACAGAGAGAGGTCAGATAAGCAGGCACGGTGAGAAACGTGAGACAGAATGGCACAGAGAGAGGTGAGACAGAATGGCACAGAGAGAGGTGAGACAGGCAGGCACGGTGAGAGAGGTGAGACAGGCAGGCACGGTGAGAGAGGTGAGACAGAATGGCACAGAGAGAGGTGAGACAGGCAGGTACAGTGAGAAAGGTGAGACAGAATGGCACAGAGAGAGGTGAGACAGAATGGCACAGAGAGAGGTGAGACAGGCAGGCACGGTGAGAAAGGTGACACAGGAAGGCACAGAGCGAGGCGAGCCAGGATGGCAGAAAGAGGTGAGACCAAATGGCACAGAGAAAGGTGAGACAGGACGGCATGGTGAGAAAGGTGAAACAGGCAAAAACAGTGAGAAAGGTGAGACAGCCGGTCACACCCAGAAAGATGGGCATTTTACACAGATGATCAAAGGAGGCCAGCAGTTCTCCTAAGGACACTAAGGGCATGTGATTTTTTTTCTCTCCTGGATCAGAGTCTGACTCCTTGATTATGCAGAGGTGATTGTGATGAAAATGAGTGAGATACAAGGCATACTCAGTGAAGGCCTAACAGCAAAATATGATTTACCACGGTAACGTCAATAACGCAGAAACATACGGGAGTTGAAGAAAGAAAACAGAGGAACCACACAGGGGTAGGAGCTCACCTATGGCACACGTACGGTTGTTGGTGTGCTGTTGTAGCAGCGTGACTATCTGTGCCTTCTGCGTGGGCGAGCAGCGGCAGCACACTACCGCTGGGCACTGGCACGCCAGCTCCACAAACTCGTGCTCGTAGTACCGCAGGCACACCTGTGAGTGGGACGGGCAGTGGGCACACGGACACCACACAGGGCAGCTCAAGCATCTCCCTCAAACACCATGCTCCTATGTCGCATAAATCATCTACAATATCAGCTTACTTATTCATAAATGTTCTAAGTAATCATGCACAGCAATAACAATAAAAGGTATATTATATTAGCAAATGAAGTAAATGCAACACTCAGGAACAGCGAGTTAGGGTTTACGGCTGAAGCCCGAGCGTGTGGTGCAGGTTCGTCGCCATGGCGTCACGCATCACCTCCAGCGAGTCTCCTGAGATGACCAGGGCGCAGTCGTGCTTCCTCCTGAAGGCGTTCAGCTCCAGGTGGGCCTCGCTCCTGCTTGCGACCTGGGCCAGGAGAGAGGGACGCCACCTGTGGTTAGGCCCAGAGACAAACAGGAAACGCGCTCCCCGTGTCGCACGAAGCCCCTGGCCTCGTTTTAGTGCAGTAATGAAGACAATGCACGCCAATCAAATTAGTTCAAAACCACTGGCGGCCAGACGGCCATGAACGACTGAGAAAATTCTGCAGTTACATTTAATAACCTAAAAATTATTTCTTCATTCGGAAAACAAGTAACATTTGCTCCCACACTCTTCACAGTCAGAGAACACAGGTACTTCCATTAATTTTTCTTAGCCAGACAGTCACTGACAGACAGTCTTACTAGCTCTGTAATTTAATTCTACAAACTGGAGTAGTTTACTCCAAGTGATTTGTGACAATACATTTTCCAATGAAAATGATGCATACAGTACAATTGCTAATGAAACCTAAATGCTGACTGGCTGACGCAGAAGTGTGCACATACAGAAACAATTAAATAATGAAAACCCAGACAGATTCAAGAATTTGCTCTAACCGGGGGCTATTCTTTTCACAGCTCTGATGGTGTGACAAAGCAACAAATATTCCTCTCAAATTTACTACTTTGTTACAGTATAAATGCTGGCTAGTGCACTGAATAAAATGTGTAGCTATTTTATAAACATTTTGCTGGTGTTGAGAATTTATGTATAAATGTCCCATTAATACTAGATGTAATACTGCAAAGCTCATTAAACATCACCTGACATCAATAGAAATCCTTTGCAAATGTTTTTATTGTAGCATTACGGAAACATACTGGTCTGAAGACGTGAATGTTCTGGCTTCGGGAAACCAAATGTGAGCTCTTTGCAATGCAAGTTGCTGTTTCCAGTTTGTCGCCTGTTAGCATCCATATCTGAAATGCAACAAAACATCAACATCGGGCAGTATTTCTGTTGTTGAGCTACAGCTAAAAAAAAGTCAAGAAACTATGTGTAATTTTCCCAGTATTTCATAATTTCTATCAGATAGCTGCATAAGCATCTGATAAATCAAAATCCACACAGAGTAGTTATTTCTACCAACACCATTTCACAGTGGTGGACCAGTCTTTTGAGTGAATACAATTCTCTGCCAAATGGCATATGCAAATAAATGGCAACTATTGATTTCTATTATTGTTTTTTTTTCCCATGTTAAATAGCTGCTTTGAGGCACCTTGTTGTGATAGGCGCTATATAAAAATGAACTGAACTGACACAGAATAACATTCTTACAAATGGAACCATGTCTTTCACGTGATTACAAACTAGAGACCTTGATGCCGGCGTTGCGTAGCAGCTCCAGCGTGGGCCTCACGTCGGCCTGCAGCTGGTCCTCCACCCCCGTCAGGCACAGCAGCTCCATCTCACGCTCCAGGCTCTCAAGCACAGCCCCCACCTTCAGCGCCCGGTCGTGTATACTCAGCTTGGCTTGGTTGTACCGGCTCTGCCGGAGGAATATATGCACGAGTTGCCTGGTTATCCCGCTCCTCCATAACAAGATTGGTCCCATACGTGGAGGACATCTTAATAAAAACCATTAGCTGGGGGAGGGGGTCCTACCTCAAAGTCCTGGTACTGCTCTTCAGACAGGGATTTCTTCGCGACCACCAGAGTGCGCAGACCTTCTCGGGCCATGTTTCCACACTAAGGGGAAGGCAACAAGGAGGTAGAAAGAGAAGATTTTGTGTGTGCGTGTGTGTGTGTTCTTTGGGCTAGGATGTTGGCAGGAAAATGAATCGGAAACCTGTTTTTTTTTTCTTCCCCTGTTTGACGGGAGGGGCTGCTTGATCCAGACCTTTCTATGAAATAAGCCTTCATGTGGACAAACAACAGTCCTCTCATCTCTGCTGCACCTGACAACTTGAGTCATTTCACATACTTCCTGCCCAAAAGACTCGTTTACCCAGGCGACACTGTCTGAGATACTAATATTCTGACTCAACCCTATCAAACAGAGCGCTCACTGCAAACGTTAAGCTCCTAAAACAGACAGCTTTAAACGACAAGCAATCATACAATTCACCTGGACACAATAATTATTCATTATCTGGAACTAAATTAATTCTTGAAATCAAGCCAAGGGCAAACTTAAAGTGTCCAAAAACATTTGTGCTACAGTATATCCCAAATATAAAAAAATTTGACCAACTGAAACAAATGAACACGGGGTGTATTGACTTGTCCTTAAACGACTACTGCCTTGACAACAGGATATTACAATGTGAACATCATTTACACCATCACTGGGATTATGACATTTTACACAGCCTCTTGGGAAATAACATTATTTGGGTCACTAATTAAATAAAATTGCCCCTGGCAGTTATTGACTCAGAAATATTGCCAATGCAATTAAAAGCATAGCCACAGTAATCACTCCCTGTGCAATTATTTCAAATTTATTTTATTTATAATTATTTTTGTTTTTTTTGTGTGATAATTACCTTTGCTTATGAGTTTGTTAGGCCTAACAAAAGACCAATTTTAAATAACTAGACAAATTATAACACACATTATCAAAAAAAAAATATATATATTATAATTTAATAAGTGGTCGACTACCACATATGAAACATGGTGCCTTTCTTTGATAATAATCGTTTAAAGACATAATTATGTGACTTTCTTCAGTTAGAGAGCTACAGAGGTGTTCATTAGTATGGACAGTACGTCATTTATAAAAGAACGTTACAGGATAGTGTGTAATTATGTTAAAACGACTTTAAAAGGATATTTTAAACTGCTTATTAGTAATGAATACGTATAATTATGTTATAAAACACGGTGGGGGCGTTTTTCGTTCTATGTCGTGTTTCGAAACCGAAGTTAAAAATGTCTCCGTTTGGGCTGACATCCCACCTCCTCTTCAAGCCAGTCGTTGTACTGCACAATGCCTGCCATGGCCACGTCCGCACCCTTCATATAGAAGGTGATGTCACCTGTGGCCTCCTCCTGAAACACAAGGTGCCAGGTAAGGGCCAGATAGGCCTGGACATCAAGTTCAGTCAAGATATACAAACAAATAACTGTCACACACCTCATTACCCAAAATGCCTACATTTGTGTTCCACTACATTCATGGGAAAAACCTAAAACTCAAGCCACTTCAAAGTGTTTTATGATTAAACAAAAGTTTACAAAATTTAAATCTCAAAAACTTCTGTTAACTAATTTCCCCGTAGTGGGACTAACAAAAGAATTAAAAAAACTAATAAAATAAATAAAGACAATCTAAGAAATGTTAATTCGCAATCCTTTACAGCATTTTTTTAAGCAAAAGCAACTAGGTTAGTTTAAGTAAAAACAATAAGGTTCAGGTTTGTTACTAAAGTCATAAAGGACTTCCTGCTTTCTGTCACACAGTTTAATGTTAATGCATGTAACACAGACGCTCGCACAAAGCAGAATGGCTGAGGGTGTCCCAAAGCGCTCTCACTCTGACAATGATGCCCATTCTCTTGCTCTCTGATGTGAAGGGGAAAATCTGCAGGATGTAGAAGGTGAGGACGTGTCCAGCAGTGGTCTTCAGCTGCATAGAGGTCAGGTCCCTGTTCACCAGCGTTAGGCCCACACTCTCCGTCCAGCGCACAAGGGCCACCTGGGCGGGGGGTGACATGACAGTAACACACACACACACACACACACACACACACACACACACACACACAGGACAAATCAAATTCCCTTCTGCAAAATGGTTACCATGGAAGCAGAAAACCATTATTTCATAACTTCTACAAATAAAATAACTCAATAACTCAATTAACAAAATGTAAACACCTTCATAAATCTACATGTAAAACACTATCAATAAATACGCAAAATAGTTTATGCCATGCATTTTTCACATTCGCATACTGAATTTAAAATACTAATAGGGACTCGAGTCTGATTGTCAGTTAAAACCAACAGTGCAGTAAATGCACAAATGTAAACGTCACACTGAATACTGGAAGGACACCAGACTCCAGCATTGCAATCAGCTTTCATTTTGGTGTCACACTCAAATTAACAATTTATTTTGTCACCGATTTCATTACAGACTGGCGATAGGTTTAAAAAGTCCTTTCCCAAATAATTAAACAGGGAAAATGTGGTGGAGATTAAATGACAGTGATGTTCATGGACACAGAAGAGCCGCAATCTCTCATTGACGGGAAAGTGTGCATTTTTACTCTAAATGCATCAAGCCACAACTACCATCAGATAAGGTAAAGTCCGACCCCACCTCTTAGTAATCTGCCTTCAAAAGGGTAACAGTGAGGTCAAATGCCACATTGCAATTACTGTAATGTCTCCATTAATATCCTTAAAATGCAAGCTTAGTTCAATATGTACATTTGGATAATGTGTTTGCCCCATAATCCATTTAAACACTGTGTTTCAACTGGGATACTAATGTAATAGAACTTATTTATGGTCCATAATTAAAACTGAAAACATGCATCGAAACCTCTCTCTATTTAACAGATCTTAACTAATGAGATTAGCATAACGATTGGCACTCTTGTCTCTGCTGACAAAGCTGTCTTTTGTTGACAGAAGCTAAGCATTATAAAATTAATATTATGGTTTTCTGGTATATAATTAAAAATGTTGCAATCCGCACTTGAGCTGAACGATATTATCCCTAATGTAATAGTACGTCTATAGAAAAATCATGCACTTATCATTTTTACGACTTAAAAATAAATATATAAACATACACATTTTACAGTAAATTGGGAGCATCAAATAATCTTGTGATTCTCAAATTTACTGTTAATTTTATGCACACTATAATATTAAAGTCAGAACTTTTTTGCTGTTAAAGAATTTAGTTAGCTAAAGCTAGCGGAACGACTCCTGCTCACAATCAAACATGTTCCGTCAGAGATAACTGTTCCGCTCTCCCGTTTACAGTCTAGTCCCCCTCTAGGGCTGCGAACCTGCGAATGATTCGACACTCAAAAGGCTAATTTTCAATACACACACTGAAAGGTTGCTATTACGTTCTGACCTGCAAATTGTATCTTCCTGCTAATATCCTATAATTTAATTTTGCGGCCTTTTGTAGTTTGGACCTAAGCATGCTACATTTGGTGACGCCCATCTGTTTATCATTTAACTCATGCTTGGCTGCGCAGAGACTGCCTGAATTAGAGGCCCGTCGAGCCGCCCTCCAGGCTACGGAACGCGGCGGTGGCAGCTGTTTGTCAGCCTCCTTGGTGCTGAGAAAAGTAAGCACAAATAATAACCGTGTATGACTAAGGTGATGCAGAACACTGCAGTCGATGCACACGTTTAAGCGGTAATGCTGCCATTACTTCACCAAGTCACACTGATATCCTTCCATCAGCGAGAACGCCAATGCAAAAATAATCTCCTGACGAAAAAGCGCACTTCCCATCAGAAATCAGCAACAAATGCTCAAAATTATCTTACTGTTATTTCTGATATCATGTAAACGTCTAGCTTATTGCCAGAAATAATAAAATGGCATTTATTTTTCGAAGCAGTCGTATTTCAAATTATTGCTATTTTATTGTTACTGTTATACAATTATATGTATTTTAAATATTATAAAGAAGCACAAATACTTGGAGAAACAGGTGCTCAGATATCCAGCGTAATGACAGACATCTGGCTTGGAACACCTGTGACTCAGAGTTGAACAAAGTGAGCTGAAGCTTTCTTGTCAGATGCGGAAAGAAAAACGCAGTGGATCCTTGCTTAGATAACGTGTATCTTATCACGGCTACTGTAGCCGTGTGTCTGAAGTCGGGACGTCGCTGGGTGAAGTCGAGGCTAATGGTTAACGGCACGAGACGGGAGGGAAGGCTCAATGGGATACAGTCAAATCTGATAGTGGAACAGCGGGGCAGAACAGCCTGTGACTGCACATGCCACATTCCTGAACTTCTTGGGTGCAATTTTCCAGTAAAGTAATGAAAGGCAAAGTGGTATGGCACCCCACTGCACAGACCATATAAGGCTGGGCATGAAAACAAGTCTTTCTTTTAATGTTAGGTCCTAGTTTGATAAGGCTAGAAATAGTCTTGGAATAGCCCCTTTGAAGGTAATGTGGACCCACTGAAGATACGTTTAACCGCACGTTCTTTGCGGAAAGTGATCCTGTTTTGAGTTTGCAAATGGCCTTTGTGTTTCGTTTTCCCCTGCTGATAGCTTACTGTACCGTTCCACTGTCGACAATATTGGCATAAATGCCACCCTTATATAATACCATGCATCATCAATCACACCCGTCACAGCCGCAAACTTTTATCCTTTGAAGTACACCAAAAAAAGCGCCTTAAAAGCAAAAGAATAATTATGTAGGAAAACACTTGTCAATTTTAACAAAAATGTATGGCTTACTTATCGTCTCTGGAAGCACAAGGTCACGACATTAGGGGTGTTTGTCACAAAAAATAATGTGCCTGCCTCAAACAGATCGACAAAGCAGCGTGATTGGTGAGCCTGAGTAAGGAGGTTGCGTGGGCATTTGTCAAACACACCTGGATTTCACCGGACAGCTTAACTGAAACGCTGATGCAGTATTGTGCGCCTTTTAAGTGAGCCGCCGTGGGCAAAAAATGTTAAAACAAGGTGAAAACATGCAAAAGTTCAACGACATTTTATGAAACATAGTGTCGCTGCTTGTACAGTTAGCTGTTCCTTAGAGACACATTGCTAGGATCCCTCTCTCCTGGCAGTCGTGTCAAGACAACGCTTTAGGGTCATGAGCATATAACTAGGGGGTTGATGGATATTAGCCATTGAAGGCCTTCAACGACAGCTACGACCCAAAAGTCAGAGAAGGGCCAGTTTAACAGTCTACCGTCGGGCTGACGACACAAAAAAAGAGACATTTGCGGATCTGTGACTAGGGGACCATCACTTCAGAACACCGATGTACTGCAGACTTAAACCCAACCCCCCCCCTCTGTAAACTGTACTTCCCAGTCTCTCAGAAAATTAAATATTGATTTGTGTCCAGAAACAATGAGGGCGATAAAGACGACTATTAAAAGAAAGGAATAAATACACATCAACGGAGCAGCAGACAACTAATTCCAGAGCAGATGAAGCGAGGAGCAGATGGTAGCTGTTTCTTTGCCACCCCAGGGCCACCCTGCACCCCCACACCGGTCGTCCCTGCTCCATCTTTTATCCAGAGCAACACGCCGAGAGCAAGCAAACAAACAACAGGAAATAAGGCGGAATCACTGACGCACACAGTGTGCCTTGCACTGTGGAAGTACTGCCATACAGCGTACACACACGCACACACAAACGAATATCAATGAACATATGCACACGAGCAAACAGGAACGAACACGAACACACACACACACACACACACACACACACGAACATCAATGAACATATGCACATGAGCGAATGGGAATGAACACACAAACACATACACAAACATAAACATAAACATTCATGCACACACAAAAACGAACATCAATGAACTTACGCACACGAGAGAACAGGAACAAACACACACACACGAACACAAACGAACATAAAAGTGCAGACACACACGCACAAATGAACATAATGAACACACACAGTTTTACTACTTGTTTCCTTCCCTCTAATAGTGCTCAAATTCATCCAAGTGGTTGAAACTGCAGAATTAAGTGTGTATTTTTAAGACTCGGCATATAATACCCAGCAAGTATGGGATAGTGAGCTACAGTTCCACCAGAGAACTGGGCCAGTACACCCTGCTGTTTTCCCACAATTATTTCTGAGACAGGGCATAAGGACGCCCACAAGAGGATTTATCTGTCGTCACCGATTAGAGTAGTACGTCTCTGTCACATCACAAATAAGCCAAAGGGCTTGGCAGCTGGGCACAAGATATAGGACTTCAGGCCTGGGTAAAACCTAATACATCTATAAATACACAGGTCATAAACAAGACTTCTGAAAAATTAAACGTTTGCTACCAAAACGCATAAATGCATTTTAAACAAAACAAAAATTACGTTTGCAGATACTGTAGACAACCTTGATTTAAATAAATAAACTGACAACTTGCACTAGGCCAGTTTCAAATGATAAGCACCTAGCATTGCACCGAGCTGATCGTTCATTACAGTCCACATGGGGAGCTCAGTGTTGACAACCCAACCTTGAGTTATGCCCCCGAGTGACACGTTGTGGCAAATTTTCAGTTTTTGATGCCGTCGTTCAAAGCCGAAAAACACTGAACAGCCTGGTGCCGACCTCTCTCACAAGGAACTAAAGACTGCTGCTTAGCAGCATGTGATCTGGTCAGACACTACGCTACAAAACAGAAACTCGGAGCTTGTTTTGAAAACTTTCCCGAGTTGTACAACGTGATATTAAAGACCTACCACAATGTTGAGGGGAAAAAAAAGCGACTTCTTGGCAAAATGTGAGCAGTTGGCTATTTCGAGCTATGAAATCTGAAATATAACGTAAGCATGCATGAGATTGTCTACATTGCATGAAACAACTTACAGGCACGTGATGACAACATCTGAGCACTTGGCACTGCTCGGCAACGCTGCTCTCGTACATGAAAACAGTGCTGACTATGCGTTTGGCATGACGCGTTCAACGCCTATTGCGCAAAACCAGCCTTACAGCGGAAGCTTCATTTTACTCGCTCAGGTTGCTCTTCATCCCAGCAAGCTGGTCACACTGGTCCTCACCTCGTCCGGGCTAGATGCCTGGTACGTGCGGTTGTCATCGCTGTAGTCCTGGTCAGCTTCTGTGCACTCCGTCTCCCCGTTGGCCCCATGCGACTCGTAGACAGGCGTGACGTTGTGGCACAGGGCGATGGCTTTGACGGCCTCGTGGATGCGGCTGCTGACGCTCTTGCGCACCTTCGGCGCCGCGGTGGGCTGCGGCTGCGGCTTGCGCGACGGCGTGGAGCTGTTGCTACTGCCATTGGACTGCGAGCTCACCTGGGTCGGCACGGCAACAGGAAAACGTACCGGGCCTTCAAAACACTGAGACAGCTTAACCAAAAAACTAGCTGGGGTTGTGAGCATAACGTTTGATAACATACCGAGCAATTCTTAATGCTTTGGGGGAGGGGGGGGGCACTATAATCCAAATGAAACTAAATAAGTGGAGAAGTTTTTAAAAAGTGTCTGGTTTGTCTTGATATGCAGGGTAAACTTTATTGTCTCAGCGCACCGTTCCGTTTATCCTACCGGTGGACAGGTTGGCACACCTGCTCCGCTAACACATTATTATGAGGTACTGCCTCCCAGGGGTAAATTCATTAAAGGTTAGGATGTGAAATGACACACACTCCAAGTTTGCTCAAGTTTACAAAATGCTTACATCCCCACTTTCCCGCCATGTGTCTCAGGACCTGCACCTGAGCCATGAAGCGACTGTCCTGCCTTAACCACAGGTCTAGTCACGCTCTCCCCCACCGTTCTAAATCGGTCTGCGGGTTGCGTTCCGTAATCACCGCTGCCATTACAGCGTCAAACAAACCCGTTCACTTTTCTGTATCATGTTTATTGATGCCAGTATAATTTAATTTCACACAAATTCCATTAAGGATTATGCCCTCTGCCACAAAATGTGACCAGAGCGGAAATATAATTAGGCTGTAATAGATTTACAGGGTGGATTATAGGGGACCTACAGAACCTCTGTCATCTCAGTAATAACACAGCACAGAGTGAGTATTAAAATCAATACTACTAAAGTACAACAATTGAACTGTACTTCAGGGCTGACAGTCATTATCAGAGACAGAGCACGCCAGCTGAGCTGGATTTGTGCCTGGTTTATTTCCACTGATCTGTTTAAGAGATACTTGTTGAATGTTACCTGGGCATACGACTGGATGATATGGCTCTGGATCTCATCCATCGTGTCCGTTCCGTACGACACGGTTCCTAAGTGGAGGCGCTTGAATATCATCTCGTTCTGCGTAAGAGTGCCTAAGGGTCACATGACACAATGTGATCAGGCCCTGGGCTGCTCTCATTGGCTCAAAAGTACGTCATTCAGAAATGAATAAAAGCAGAGGACAATCAGCAAGCACTGGTCGATATGGCCTACATATAAAATCACAGATTCTGTTGCACATACAGCCGATTTTTAATTTTAACTGATGCTTTTACAGAATCGTTTTAGACATTTGTGGAATGATTTAGCAGTTTCCACCAACAATTTATTCTGAAATCATGGAAGGTACTTCAGCAAAATACTTTCAATTTAGTAGCTCGTATCTGGGGTGGACTATGTTAAGCATCTGGATAAATCCAAGCTTTTCTACTATTATATATGGCACCATGTCTCTGCTGATATGAAACATCTGTAATGTCTTTCCACTGTGGCCCTTCTTATTAAATGGCACCACACAGTTCTCCCCCTCGGCCACATGCACCTATCTGAGATGTTACAACAAATATGCCATGCTGCTGCTGTTTTTTGCTGCCAGACTCGAAAAGTGGACATTGGTTTGCTCAACGCTGATGTAACCAAACCACCTCAAAATGACTGTGGAGACACTGCAGGTCTTATAATGACTAAGGAGACACTGTAGATCTTATAATGACTAAGGAGACACTGCAGGTCTTATGACTAAGGAGACACTGCAGATCTTATAATGACTGTGGAGACACCGCAGGTCTTATAATGATTGTGGAGACACCGCAGGTCTTGTAATGACTGTGGAGACACCGCAGGTCTTGTAATGACTAAGGAGACACCGCAGGTCTTATAATGACTAAGGAGACACCGCAGATCTTATAATGGCTAAGGAGACACCGCAGGTCTTATAATGACTAAGGAGACAATGCCAGTTTAACAGTTTTTATTCAAGAGTTTTTTTTTTTTACTGAGTACCTATAACTCCACTGTGCAATTGTGTTTGAGAAGCGAGGCGGTTTGACAGAGTGCATGTCCAGTGTGCTGTAATTACAGAGGTTCAGTTTAATTGTGATTTTCATTTTTATATTGTTCTTAACCAAAAGCTTGATATTAACAAAATCGATTTATCACGCAGCTCTACAATCAGCCAATAAGAAAAACTCTCTCCATTAAGAAGCAAAATTTCTATGGAAGAAAAACACATTTTCAAAAGATTTCTAAAGGCAATAAAACTAACATTACACACTCACATATGCCCCGCAACATTTTTTCACTGTTCTCCCATGACACAGGTTTGAAACAGCATAATTACAGGAATTAGGCGGAAATCCATAATTAGAAATGGTATATAACATTGTAAAACACTTTGGCTGACAGGTGGATGTGACACACAGCAGGAGGTTCTCCGCTACCTGCTGATCACACAACCTATACATGTGCCAAGTCTGAGACGTGCCTTTACTCCAGTAACACAATCAACACCAACCATAAAGGAGTTATTGCCTCGAAAGAACCAAAAGATTATCAAAAAGGAACTTTTATTTAGTCCATCAAAGTAACAGTCATGAGCAGAACATAAGGACCAAGATATCCTGGGAAAACGTCAGGAGTTCATTTGCTCTAATTGCATTAGAGCACCACGGACTTCCTGTTTTTGATGTCTGAAAGTCTCCACATTTGTCACCCATGGAGTAAAGACCTATGCACACTTAGGAACGGCAACTCATCAATCAGCATGATGATCTTATGAGTATGCAGCATATTCTGTCATAACCATATATGAACACCTTTCTGAGCTAAGAAAAACAAGCATCGGTTCCGATGTGTTCGATATTTCAAAACAGGACCGATAATGTACAGTGTATTTCACTCACAGACAATCCCAAGAATGCAGGATGTGTGACAATCCTCTATGACAGTTAAACACTGATCTTTTTAACTTTTTATTCTTCCTTGCTTTTCATTTTGCAAGCCTTCATTAAAACGAGTCCCCTAGTAAAGCAGCCACAGCCAAAGGTTAAAATAGTAGCTGTAACATGAAACAGTGCTAACCTACACATAAGTTTTATGTTCTATGCAAAGCATATTAAAGAAAGTGGAGGAAATAAAAAGACGTGTTTCCATATGGAACAGTTTATGTCTCAACTACATGAGAATATATGTAGTTGATGTCTACCGCATTTCCGAACCTCTCGTATGAACATATTTAAGACACAGTAACACAGTAAACTCGCCCTTTAAAAACAAGCTGACGGGAGTTCTGTGTTCCAAACAAGACGATAAACAGATGTTTTTCTTTTTTTTCTTCTTTTCCTCCCTCGGTCATTAAACAGTGAGCCATTGAACATGCTGTGAAGAGTGTGTGGATGTATATGGGGGGAGTGTGCGTGCGTGTGTGTGTGTGTGTGTGTGTGTGTGTGTGTGTGTGTGTGTGTGTGTGTGTGTGTGTGTGTGCGCGCGGGAGGGGGGGTCCAGGATGCCCCTAGGTCCTGTAACTTGGGTGGCCTCGGATGTGCCTCTCCCTGTACTTGGGGCTTGTCATATGGAGTAACTGTATCACTGTATGACATAGAAAAAGCTCTGCTGCGTTACACTCACCTTCCTGTTTAATGCATCTCAGTCTCCCGCCCCCCATGGATACAGAACCAGAATTTACATAACACAGGCAGTTTATGTGCAATTTATTAACACAAACTTTAAATAATTTTAAAAACGAAGATTTAAGAAATTCTCATCCAAAAACAGGAAATAATCTGGCATTGAAACACCCTGTTTCACAAATCTAAATTTTGTGAAGTATGAATAATCTCCCTGTGTGATTATTAATCTACTGTGATTTTAGAAGTAATGCAGTTTTGCATATGTGGTCTAATCTATGGCAGTGTATATGTTACTGATTTAATTTACACTTTGTATTTGCTGTACAGTACATCTTTTAAAATGTTGTACAAAAAAAGCATACGTTGTATGCAGTCAGTCACTTCAAACTTATATAAAGAAAAACATACATTTCACCAAAGTTGTATAAATGTCTTCAGCTATGCATTCTGGGGGTTTATTATAGTAGCATTTATTAAAAATATTGCTTAAGTGTGCAAGTACAGCATCAAATTGATAATTCTTTCGGAATAAACCGGCGTGTCGTTTTACGTTTTAAATAACAAGCCAGCTGACGCGTTTCGCTCAGAGACACAAGTCAGCCATTCTGTTTTACAGCGTCTGCACTTTAAGGGCAAGGAAAAACCCCAAGCTGCATATGCAGACAATGAGGACCATCCAGCTTAACTGTGAGCACTGGTGCGAATCGCACAGCGATGGGGAAAACAAATTCTCAAAACCGTTTTCTTTACACAGAAAAACTACTTCAGCTACTCATAACATTAAAATACTGCGAACAGATTGAGAACAAATCAAATCCGCCTCTCGGTTTTAGCGCCATTTGTTAATTCGTCACGCAACGTCTCGCGTTGCTGTTCGGTGTCAAAACGCACTACAAGATAGCGGATAACAGATTTTATCTGCCTGTCCATCAATCCACACTTCTATTCCCCTTCCCTGGTTTACACACTGGTGCCCACACATTTATTTCTATAGCAACACCACTTATTTTGGATCTTACTGGAAAGCATGATCATGAATCAAACCTTATTACACCATTCTGCTGTAATGTAGCACAATAACAAAAGTTTAATGTAATTGGAGAAACAATTTCCTACAATGCTGTGCCAGAACTACACTAATGAAAACTGTTGATCAGAAAGTTTATTGATAAACCACAAATCTTGTTTATTGTCACAAGACAGTTCTTTCAATTATGCCAGGGTCATACCATTTCCTAGCCACGAAAGGCCCCTGATGAGTGTAGAACAGAACTATTCTGCTACAGTACTTACTAAATATGACTTGCAACAGAAGTTGAGCAGTAAAATAAGTAAACAGTTGACGTACTGTTCTAATGAACCGCATTAAATCTGCTTTAAAAAGCATTATCAACACCAGCATGTATCTGGATGTTTGTCTCAGTATCACGTGCACGGAGGCCTACCCGTTTTGTCCGTGAGCAGATAGACCAGTCTTCCCAGTTCCTCTGGGATGGTGCTGGTGCGAACAACAGTGCCGGGAATGTTTTCATCTTTCATGATCATCCAACCATAGGCGGCCTTCCCCATGTCAAGATTGACCCGCAAGCTGCACACATAAAGGTCAGAGGTTGCAAACAAATGACAAGTACCAATCAACGCAGCAATGGCAGACACGCAAAGCATTTTATTATTAATAAACTAATTGAGGATTTTCGATAACTCGTGCATTTAGAGCTACATGTCCTAAGAATACCTTTTGATGTGGCAATTTTTAATCAACAGTCTAATGACAGTGAAAATGAGGCTCAAATGCAGTACCCTTAAGGTGCCAGCTTTTGATCACAATTTATGCTGCTTTACTGATGGTTTTCTATAACAGCCAGCCACTAGTAAAACAGTGCAACAAGCATGACCCATGAATGGACAAATACCTGATTGGGATTATGTACGAGAAGAGCACTGTGAAGCGAAAGAGGTTCCGGAACCAGGAACCAACAAAGCCCTGTAGTGCGACCATGACGACGGACAGCACCAGCTGAGCTAAAAACAGGGCCTTGGTCAGTCTGTTCAGTTCCAGGTCGAGCAGGCCAACCTAAGAAAGGCAAAGGCACACAACACAGCCATAAGATGTGAATCTCGGCTGGTCTGACATCAGCCAATATTCACAAACCAGATTCAAATTCACAGCTTCTTTCATTAAACCGCGCTAAAACTGCCACACTCCATACCAGGCATCAAACCTGTAGTTGCGTTACACACAACGTGCAAAAATGTCTGATGAAACATCCCACGTTGCAGCGACAATATGGAAACCAGCAAAGCGGCGCGGGCTGGTAAAACTTTCTGTCATGTGTAGAACGCACTGAGCCGCTTGGCACAAACTGTGAGGCATACGGTTTACTCAATCAAGCCCGCTGAGTTCCTCTGACAGCAACCTGCCTGCCTTCGCTAACATCCCGAGCAGAAAACACACAGGTAGGGAACAGCAGCGCGTGTTCACACTCACAACAGAAGCGTGAGCATATTTATTAATCACGCAAACTAATTACCATTTTAAAAATAAATAAACTAAAAGTTTTATCGCTTCAGCATCTGGAGTCTCCTTGACAAGGTTTTCAACAGCAGCCGAGAAAACGTTTTCCCGTTTTATTTTGATTTATTTCAGCTCGCCTTAAATGCCTACTTTTCATATGCTAATGTTTAATTCTGTAACTGGAGCATGGGCAAAAATATGTAACGAAACTAAACATAAAAAAACAAATCACATAAATCAGTCTAAATGTGAAGAACGAACCACTGGACGTTTCTCTGTAATAATACACACTGCTATACAAATCTTCTGGGACTGAAAGAAAGAGGGAAAAAATTCCCAGAGCTAAATTTTCTGTGTCTTTTACAAGGATGCTTCTTAGCTAGTGAAGCATGTGGGAAAATTATGTTAAAACTGGACTGAAAGGAGGAATACATTTAAATAGCTGAGGGGGAAAAGAAAAAAGAATGCAAGCATTCTTAACCTCCCTCGGCCCTTTCCATTGAGAGCTGTGCGCTAGGGACAGAAGGGGCGGAGAAGGGACATCTGCTGATTTATCAAGTGCAAATAAAAAGCCAGTGCAGGAAGACCAAACGTCTCTCTAGCCCTGCCGCAGCAGCAAACACGTGGTTCGTGCCGGTGTTACCGAGGAACGAGGGGTGTGCTCCGTCGACGGCCGAGGCCGGAAGCTCTGACAGCCAGAGGCTTGTCTCAGCTCAGGGGGCCGTAGAGCTCTGACAAGAGATTCTCTGAAAGGTTTCAACCTTCCTTAGGATGTGATGAAGTCATTATTCATGCAGCAAAGATGGGTGGGGGGAGGGGTGGACGGGGGACTCAGCAATCTCCGTCTAAAAATGCCACCAATGCAAGCAAGTGCACATTTTCCCGCTTTCACCCAAATCATACTAAATACAAGAAAAGAATGAATTAACGTCTCCTCTGGGAAGCGAAGGCATACGTATGACACATATGATGCAGACTCCCTTCATACAGAACTTAAAACAATGTAAAGTCCTAATCCCCATTTTCAACAGACATGGGGACTGGTTTTCTTCACAATAAGAGTGGTGAAACAGTAAAAACTGCAGTTGTCAGGATGAGGTCAATTTAAATGGCGGGACTGATAATAGGCCCTGGGTCACTGACCCAGGCAACTGGCTCTTTGGGCAGGTCACCCGTGGCTGTTACTCTGCTGGATTAAAAGGACAATCCAGTAAAGGGGGGGGGGATATCACATATTAATGTTGTTCATGCCACTTTTATTTCTCACATCAACACACAGAACACGTGTTGACCTAGACCTGGTGTCCATGTTTCATGCTAAGACAGACCATCTCTCCAGGACACACAGAGTTCAGAGTTAAACACCAGGCTTGGCTGTACACTCCCAGTACACTCTTTGTGGTGTCAGCAGGGAACCAGGCGTAAACAGTGTTACCGTACAGGCATGTCCAAAGTCCACAGTGTGTCCCAGAGAGAGGCTATGAGACAGCAAAAAATAAAGTAACAAAAACATCCCAACAGCTGAAGAAACAAAAACACCCTCTTACAAAAACTCAAATTAATCTCTTCAGATTTTATTCAGAACTGACTGGTCTCCTTAGGAATGAAAATAGATTTATCATTTTCTTTTTTGTTACCCCCAAACTCAGGCTGACGCAAGTGCCTGGTTGATTTGGACAATTCAATGACATGCTCCGGTTTGCGATTACTATGTTTAACATGAGATAAAACAGAATGTACACAACCATCTTAAAGTACACTTTTCAGTGGGGGGTCCTTCTAAGTATTAAAATGGTAAGAAAGAAACAATGCTTAATGAAAGAGGTCACCAGCATAATAAGCCGTTTCGTTTACCGCTGTCAGGATATGGTCCACATCTCAAATCGTGATGGCATAATTGAAGCCGAGATAGGACAGCTTCACACGGGCTCCCATCAGTAGAACATTTTTCTGATCTTGGTGAAAATTATTTTGTCTCAAAACACAGTGAGGAGATGTTCCCACATGGTTTTCTGCGTAGGCCTTGGGAGCTATTAACACTTCTAACTTCAGCTATCCAGCAGAACGGAGTCACGAGCTGAAATCGGCAGCGTAAGCAGCCATTTCACCGACAGTAGATGCTAATAAAACGACTCCTCCGCAGTTTTTTGGCTTCTAAGCTCTTTCTTCTGTTCAGTAGATGAAGCACAAAAGCTGAAGAGTTATGCTGCCCTGGGCACTACCAAGCTCTCCGGACCACATTTCAACCAAGAATGCTCTGCTTGCAAAGGAACCAGAGAAACAAAAACGTACTGCTTTTCCATTCCACTCCATTCACAGTCTTGACCTGAATCTTTATCACTTCATCACTAAAAATCCTATAACAACTTTTCACTCAATTTTGAATGTACTGAGGAAGAATGCATATATTGGATAATAAAATCAGAGCATTAAACTAAAAACAACATGCAAAAAATATTAAGTAGTTTGCTTTATATTGATTCATTTACAAGTGACATATTTCATTTTTCCTTACAGTCACAATGGAGATCCCTTTCACTTTAGTATTATTTTCAAAGTGTTCGACTCATTGCTGACACCTCAACAATACATCATGCATATGCATGAAGCTAAATCTAAATCCCACATATAGGAAATCTAAGCAGTGCTACCTTCCCTCTGCAGTTCTGTGACAATGCTTACTTACATCATGTTTGATGGATTAACTAGCAGTTGCTATGGACGCCACATCTCCATGGTAAGAACAGTGACACGATTATTTTACTTGTGAGCCTTGCGAGAAGGGCTAGCATTCATTACAAAAAAAATTTAATAACACCACTTTTTAAACATTTACTTTATATAAATTTATATTTGCAAATCTTCACTTGTGGCCTGTTTGTAATGATATTTAAGAGCAAAATTCCTGAATTTCTCCCTATCAAACCAGCTGGTGACCCAGACAAACAGCAGCGAAATTAAAAACGGAGCCTTTGAACTTTCGTGTGTAATTACCACTCGTGAAATATTGAAACGCGGCCCAAACGCAAAGGGTAAAGGGGCTGTTCAGCCTGTCGTGAAATAATTATATAATTATTAAATATTAAAAATAAATAGAGAGGTTTCAGTGCGGGGACTCTGCTGACCGTGCTCATTGAGAGCCCCCTTGTCTGAGCACGCTTCTCAGCCGAGAGAAAACCAATAGGCTGAGAAGACGATTTGATGGCAGTCAATACGCTCAACGGCGCAGGACTAAGCCAGCGTGCCGGTGCCACGTTTGCTGCGGTCTTGTGTAATCGGCTGTGGCACATTGAATGCGATACCTGCGCCGCAGCTCACAGGAGGTTTCACGATTCTCCAGGCACCGAGATCGGGTCAGTGAAGACCTGAGCGCTGTGTGATTTCCCATCTCAGTGCCAAAGCCTTACCCATAATCCATCAAAGCAAAGGGAAACATCTTGCCAATTTTATATACAGTTTGAGAACGATAATATTTGTTCAATGCTGTCAAAGTCTAGGTGTGGAACACCTACAATGTGCTGGTTGGTCCATATCATGACGCAAACTGGTTTGTCAGGTGCTATAGGCCATGTGGGACAGCGATGACCCATCCATGCAGCCAGCCAACCAACGCAAAGCAGCGATGGTGCGGTAACATGATGTAGCTGTCACTGCTCATGACACTAAAAGGCAGAGACCACGTGAGGCAGGTTCTCACGTTTCTGTAAGAGGGATGAAGGAGGAACCATATTGGTGCCTTTAGCACTTCTGTCAGTGAAGTACAATTGGCTGACGGGAGAGTGACACAGAGGCCCCGTGGCCTCTGGCAGACTGTCAGTGCAGCACACCGGGCCCTACCTCAGCAGTCAGTGGTTCTCATGCTAAGTGGACGTGAGGATCCGACAGAGTGGAAAGCATGGAAATTAAACAGACCTTTCACCTTCCTAACATAAGCATCTAACTCAAACACATTAAGGAAGCTAAAGCAACCATGGCACTCACGGCTGTTTACAACTGCACACAACTGAGTAGGTATAAAAAAAAAAAAAAGAAAAAGCACAAGAGTTCAGTACTGAACCAGGCCTGCAGGGTTTCCCACTATCACATTACACATCACTCTATCACATTATGTGTACATCTGAATTAAGGAAGCCAGAAAACTCCTCTTCTGTGAACATGAAACGATCACCGCAGCATAACATATGAAGTAAATTGTGTGCTCAATTTGGATTACAAATTCAAAGTTTTCCATTCTTCTGACTCACAGCAAAAAGAAACCAATCCGTGCTTGATAAGGAGAAGACACAAATGGTGCCTTATTACATGGGAAACACTAGATAAGACTGAGTAATGGCACTTTTCCACAGGCACAGTTTAACTGTTCCATGGTGTACCATACTGTGCTCAGGTGTTACTCTGCCGCACTTTCACCTGACCTGCATTGTGTCAAACAGGCCCTTCTCAGGAGCGGGACTGAAGCGAGCTCGACTACAGCGTGGTGAAGTGGCCGGGTAGGGCGTTGGGCAGCAGGTCCAGGTCTGGGGTGAAGTCGAATGGAAAGGACACAAACCTGGCAGAATGATGAGGTGCAGAAGCTTTCAGCAGTTTGGTCAGAAGAGAAAGTAAAGCTTGATTTGAAGGGGTCAATCAAAAAAAGGAGTTTTGGGATACCCCCCGCCTCCCCCCACAAACATATGTTTGGTCATGTGTTTCCTTTCTCTCCTTATGTGGAATTTACACTGATCTCATATAGCAACCAGGCAGACAAGCGGACATCCGTTAAAAAGCAGAAATTTTTCATCCAAGAAGTTAGCAGACACGGGGATAACGATAACACAATTACAACATGAACTGTAAAAATACAAATACAAAAGAAAATAAAGGACCACAACAGGAACTGATGTCATCCTGTTAAGTAACGCATTTCTCTGAGCCATACCTGTTCCATAAAAAATGACCTATAAGATAACCTGTGCTACCCTGCTCTCTCAGCGTTTTATTATATAACACAGTTAAACTGCCAGTGTAAGTCCGGGGGCTTTCCCGTGCACAAAGGAGTCTAACATATTTGTAATGAAAAATATAGCATAATCACATCAAAATCTTTTGTAATTCATATTAGTATTCCAATATTAGCCATACTGGAAATTGTGCATTTTCATTAATTTGAATTTATATCAAGACATGGAACCACTATCACACAAGACAAAATTCTGACTTTAGCTAAACGCCTAGCAGTTTTTCTTTTCAATTAGCAGAATTTAGTTTTCAAAAGCAAAAAAAAAAAAAAAAAAAAAAAAAAAGGGGGGGGGGGGGGGGAGCTGAGTTGGGGGGGGTTTGCCACGGGGGGGGCAGAA
>JABJVR010000039.1:2508703-2534362 GCA_025773905.1 Chitala chitala | reverse complement strand
CTGAGGAGCATGTTGTGTGGACAGAGGAGAACTGGTCCAAAGTTCACTTTAGTGATGAAAGCAAGTTTAATTTATTTTGGACCGATGGGAAACGTTATGTTCATCGTCAAACTGGGGAGAGACTGAACCTAAAGTGTGTAAAGAAGTCAGTGAAAGGTGGAGGGGGAAGCGTGATGGTTTGGGGGAGGTTTTCTGCAGTTGGGCCTCTTATACAGCTACATGGCAGAGTGAATGACATGCATGACAATGCCCCCTGTCACACAGCAAAACGGGCAAAGCAGTTCCTTGAAGCTGAAAACATTGAGATAATGAAATGGCCAGCCTAGAGTCCTGATCTAAACCCAATATAAAACCTCTGGAAAATCTTTGCCGACAAAGTTATGGCCAAGAAATCCACTGCAGTCACCGAACTGTGGAAAAGACTAGAAAAAGAGTGGACCAAAATCACAGCAGAGCAGTGTGAGACTAGTGATGTCCTGTGGCCGCAGATGTGCTGAAGTCATTCAACACAAGGGCCTGTACACGTCCTGCTAACTGCTGTAACCTCCAGAAGTTTTAGCTGTAATCTTTCTCCATGCTACAGTCATTGCTGCTCTCTAATTTTGATCATTGTGTTTTCTACAAAATAAAGGTTTTTTGTTGAAGTGCCTTGGTTATTTTGTAAAACGCTGTTCTATTAGCATGGTACAGCCACAACAAATTCCTTCAAATGTTGAGCAATGAAGATTACATTATTTCTGAAAAATATCAAGTGTTCATAAATTGTTCTCTAACTTTGATCTCCACTGTATATCCGCCCTGGTGCTTCATATTCATCAGATCATCTAACGCTGATTAAAGAAGTGCTGAAGTGTGTTATCAGAATAGCATTAAATAAAGTTGTGACAGTTTGGCTGAGAGCACTGACGTCCACGTCGCTGAAGAGTCTCTGCACCTCCTAACTCTACAAACACAAGAAGGTTCCTCAAAGTGTGCATCTGGCAAAGTTAAACTGGAAACACTCATATTCCACTAATAAAAAAAACCGCGATTGTCATTTCACAGCCGGCTGTTTTGTCATTACCTCATTCATCGATCAGCCCATTCACTCCTAAGTGCTAATAATGTAATAAATAATAAAAAAATATGACATCACAAACTTGACACAATATGACAAAAATAGAAGTATATCAAGTGTACCTTGAATTTTGGGATTTGATACGGCAAGAAGCAGCACAGTTCAATTAAAAAGAAACTGGAGAAAAATGCTGTTAGAGTTTATATCAGGAAATGCAAGTTCTTTGATGGGAGATGAAGGGACTACGTCCATAGTCTTTACCGTGGGAATTTCTGAACCGACAGCAACTGTGAAGAGTCGCACAAAACACACGTGCTGCTAAGGTTTCAACAAATCTCTTTTGTCATCAAAAGTATTCATATTTTGAATATTCAAACTATTAACACTTTTTTAATGTGAAAAATCATGTGGCATCAAATTTCAAGTTAAACAGCTTTTTATAAAGGCAGAGCAGTCACTGGCACATACCCCTAGTGCAGGAAGCCTCTGCGTACAACCTACAGCCACTTTCAGCTTCCAGTCCGTCTCTCCGTCCAGCTGGTCCGTGCGGATGAAGCAGGCGCCTGGGGAGGAACGGAGCGTTACTCCGCAGTGTCCCGTATGTCACAGCGGCATTTGGTGTGCCGCACAAAACATTTATAATGTACGTTACAGGCTGAGCCTTCACTGAAACTAAACCAAAAGCAAGATGACCGTCTGTTTATTCATTTGGGAGGTTATTAATAATTGTGGTAACAGGACAGTGTCTGGAAACAGGTTAAATCTCAGCTGTGAACCCAACCTGAAGCAAAGAGAAAATTAATAAATAAATGAGCATTTGGAAATGCCAGTGAATTTACAGCGCATGTCTTAGTAGGAGGAGGAAACCCTCAAAACAAAGGGAGGACATACAAACGCCATGCATACAGGGCAGAGGGGGAATTTGAACCCCTAACCCCAGAAGTTCAACAGTGCTAACCACTGAGCCTCCATGTGGCCACAACACAGAGCATGATCACTTTTTCTTTATGAATAAAGAACATTGCTGCTTCACTTCAGAGTACAGCCCTGTGCGGAGTAGAAGCACAGATCACCTAAAAACAGGGCTGGTTAAAAGAACAGCATAGTGGTTGAGCAGCTGGGATGAAGATGTTCCTTTACCTCAGCCTGGATGTTGCCCCTCTTGTGTCGTCATGGTAAGTGCTACACTACATTTAAACAGTCCCAGTCCTGGCCACCATGAAAAGCTAACACAATATAATACAACATCCAGTGCTTTGACAAAAAAACAACCTAAAATCTAAAGTAATATCAAATGAATATTAGTGTTTGTTACCATTTCACTGCAATTCAAATTACTTGTTTCACACAATTCCAAATTAAAGGACAGAACCCTTGTAGCATGGACACCCACATTATTTCACATCTTCTCCCTCAATTGTTTTAACACCTGCAAATGTACCAAAAATTCACAAAAAATAATTCCTGGACATTTCAGAAAAGAAAATCAATTCAGTCAAGCCATTTACATGTACACGTATTAATTTAGCAGACACTTTTGTCTAAAGCGAAATACAAATGAGTAAGAGGGAACATTTAACTCACAACAGAAGGTCTTCATCACATCACTTTTATTTATATATATATTAAACATTTACCAATAACATTACTGACCATTTCAGCGGTGCTCATAGTAAAACATTATACATCTAGAAGTCCTCACAACATGCGTTATCTGTTGACTCTGAAAAGCTGATGAATGAAATTACAGAAAGATCCAGTTCATAAATCAAATTACCTTTCAAGAATGCTCAAGCACTCACGTAACAAGCATTTAATCTGCAGCTAATATGAATCCAATTATTTTTAGACAGGCGACCATTAGTTATAACCACAGTGGAAGTTAAACCTGAACAAAGCTGAATTATTGAAAGCAGCCCGCTGGTATCTCGTTACTGCGCACTTATGAATGCCTGGGTTTATTTAGCATAATTGACATTAAAGCGAGAGGGACATGAAGTCCAAAATAGCCATGGCCGTCAGCTGACACCTAAAGCCAGTCTTCAGATGAATTCATGGAAGAGGTACGGTCTGAAAGAACATGCGACTATTGACACCTACTCTGTGTATTAACACCTTGAAGGTAAGTACAATTTACAATAAGCAGAAACACAGACACCAGGTGAGCAGCCAGGTTAACAAAAACCAACCTAAGCATGAAATATGGATGACACGTTTCTCATAGGTGATGAAACATTAATGTATTACAATGTGCTACACCTACATGTTCCATCTACTGTCTATAACACACACACACACACACACACACACACACACACACACACACACACACACACACACACACACACACAATATTCACTAAGACTTTACTAATATGTGGTGTCAAAGATAACATTTCCAAGACCACCAATCATGGAAGCTGGCTGGTTTCAGTCATGTGAAAGATAACCACCAGTCGTGGAAACCAGCGTGTCCAGGGGATGTAATTTACACACAAGCATTTATTCACCCTTGAAAAAATATGCACATCACCATATCTGCTACAGATAAAAAAAATAAATGTGATGAAGCAACTGATTAAGTATTAACCAGAGCCATGAACTGCGTCTGTGGCCCTACAATGATGCTGAGCGCTATACTGACTCAGTCACGTTTACCATCACGGCTTTTCCCATGATGCCCTTCCGTGAAGCACAATGAGGCTTTTCATCCAAAGGATTCTGCGCATTCCACAAACGGATTTATTTTGTCCTGACTAACGGTATTAAAATTGCAAGGTTTTCCGGAAACCATAAAGTGCCTCTCCACTTGTCAAGACGCCAGGGAGAGGCCGTTTTAACTGACGTGGCTGGATGTCCAGATCCTGTTCAATGTGGTAAATTCTGTATAAGGCGATTCATCTCAAATTACCTTCATCTCTCTTCAGGCGCTGGTAACACGGGCCAACTGTCTCTTGGGCAGAGAGTACCAGCAACAACAAAAGAAATTAATGTTGCAAATTTAAGAACTATAAGGATGTGTGGACAAAAACTCTTTTCAGGGTTTTCCAACTGACTGATTAATGACTCCTTACCTAGTGCAGCAAAAATAATAAATCACAAATAACCAGAAACTATTTTGGCACTTTTTAAAAAGATACATTTTGGCAAAACTGTTTTTCCCAGTTCTGCTAAAAAGAAAGCAACTTTGTGATGACATTCTGCTTTCAGAAACTGATGTAAATGAGGTCAATAGAAATAAGGGCACAAATGAACACTTCAACTGTGGTTCCTTCCTTCCTACTAATTGTAACTGAAAGTAAGAACCAAAAGCTAAATTTAAATTCAGGTTAAAATGTAAAAAAAAAAAAAAAACTTCCCATTTTACCAGATGAAATGCAGAGGGCATTTTCATATTTTTCATTAAATTTTTGTGTGCTTAAAACAGCTAAATTGAACACACACACACACACACACACACACACACAGGTAATCACTGCAGGGCCATAAACTTGAACAAAGCAGCACTTCCTTCGGGCAGTTCCCCTTTCACACAATAACACTCCTCCTTGGTGTCAGAACTTTGCTGAAGAAATTTCATCTTGCTTGTAATTCCATCTCGAAGTATCAGCGGCATTCACAGATTGCTCCCTGATTGGGCAGCGAAGAGCGCATCAGGGTAATGAAGTTTGGGGATGCGGATGCTCGGGATGAGCTACGTGAGCACACCTCAGTGCCGAAGCCTTATCATCCTCCGCATATCGCATATCTGTGACATTTAATAAGGCTCTTATTATGTACCCTTCAATGAATAATGTATTCCCTTCATCAAATCAAACTGATGGATTATTCTCAAAACCTTTTGCCACCGAGGTCCTTTGTCATGCTTAAACGAAGTGGCAGAGCTACTTTTGTTTCTGACACAGAAGATTCCCATCACACAAATGCAGGTATAAAGGCAGAAATACAGTCACCCCTAAACATTCACAAAGGGTAGGGGTGAAGACCCCTGCGAATGTGAAAATACTTGCTCCGGCAAACCTCGTGCCATAACCGTCTGTTAGCCTGACCAACAGCATAAAAACTCTATTAGCAGTTCCTAAACAAACTGCATTGTACTGCACTTGCAGACTTTCCTCTAAGAAACATAACTAGCAGTTCCACCTAAGCCCTTCTCTTAGGAACACACAGGAAGATGCTTTTAGTAATAAACTCATAGTACGCACTTATACAAACAAATACTAAATAACACTAACATTTATGTATCATATGATTTTATGTTATATAAATCGTTATCCGTATTGTTCATATATTTTTGGCTTACACATCACATGCAAGTTTATGCGATGTTTGGGCAAGCAGATTATATTTCCATTTAGTTGTTCATGGCCCACTCACCAATCACCAAAACCCTGAATGTCAAATTCACAAACGTGGAGGGCAAACAGCAAAACATGTGGAGTATTCCAGACAGGTGTCAGCGCAGTCACACTCCTACTTAAATCACACTGCCGAACTAAAATGGGTCATCGGTGGGGGGGTTTGAAAAGGTTAGGAGAGGAATGCAGTGTGAGATCAACTTCCCTCCGTTCTTTGTAAAAAAAAAAAAAAGTGTCCTCACAACATTTATCACTCTCTGTACAAGTATATTTCATAGCATGTCCCAGGTTTCCTGAAGTCCTTACAGACATGTACACGTTGCCCCGGTGTCTCCCTCACAATCAGGAAACAATAAATTTTGTGCATTTACCGAGAAAAAAAATGATTAGTCATAAAGTACCAGTGACAAGGAAGGTATATTTCAGCAAACTAGCAAAACTGGGGGGGGAATAAGACACATAAAGTTTTACTATAAGTGATAAGGTTACGGCAGTATAAGTCTACAGTACATACAGTCTGTTCTTCTGTTCATGAGGAGGCCGGCTGTGACTCACCGCAGGCCAGCAGAGGGGAAACAGGAGGACACAGAATAAAGTAAACAGTGCTCCTTCTCAAGGAGGCCCAGCCCCGAGGTTGGCCAGTTCACCTACTCATCCTCATGCAATGCCTTTGTTACAAACCTCTGAACCCCACAATCTGGCCACCACCCCCGTCAGTGGAGGACACCTTCATCAAGTGTTCCCCGATGCCTGCTTTGGGCGAGCGGGACATGAGGTTCTGGAGACCTAGAAGTGATGAGGAGGGCGTGTGGGTGCCCAGATCCCCGTGTGCACATTAAACCAGACTGGATACCACAGCAGCAGGGAGGGAGATCCCAGCTCAGACCCGTCTTTATGCAACACCAATATGAACCGTTTTGCCCATTTAACAGCTGAACATTTAACCATAGAAAATCACGTTAGGCACCTTGTGAAGAAATAGTACGGTGGGGTCAGTTCTCACATTTTTTATTGTCAGCAGGCCACGAGTCCAGAGATTAGTCACATGTGTAAAGGCAGCCAATCACAAGCGCACACAGAAACAAAAGTCAGCTCCTTCTTTAGGATGTCTACACTATTAAGGCAAAATCTGAATTTTAAATAAACTTGTGGTAGATTTAAAATTGTGACTGTTCCATTCAAGACTTCAATGATTTAGGCAATGAAACGGTCACCAGTTTCCTTCAAGAACAATAATTTCCCAATTATTTGTAAACTTGATATTATCTTACTTATTAAAAGTTACATACCAGTTTTTTCTGACGTCCGGAGAAAAATCATGTCAGCAGGTATCCTCTGATTCTGAAACAAAATTAAAATCAAGAAAAGTGAAAAAGTAATATCTTTAACAGGACAAACCTGTGATAACAGAACTCAATGTGTGAGCATTAAAGGCATTAAACCAAAAGTCAAAGTCATACAGAAGTCATCTTAAAGCCTCCACCTTAGATGCACGGACATAAATTAAGGTTGAATTCTGCTAATTCATCTAACGCCATATTATCATAGATCAAGACTGCCCTGTTCTGATCTCTATCAATCGACAACACAGCGCATACACAAGCAGGGGAACTTCCATTCAGAACATTCAAGGCTCAAAGATAACTGCTTCTTCAGCACCTCAAAAGCAGGAACAGAAGAACACGTGATGAATCCCCCCCTAATAAACAGCGAACCCACAACCAACCACTGAGAGCGCTGTATGAAATGGCGTAGAATCGGTTCAGCGTACGTGTTCAAATTCTCTCGTTGACATGAAAACCACATTGCGCTCGTTGACTGACCCATACAAACATGTAACTGAGAGTGAGAAGACTTCTACTCCATGTCACGTCCAAGGCTGGAGTTAGGAACCATCTAACCTGCCACTGGGCATTTATGACCACAGCATCTGCCAATCACCTTGCTCGGCTCAGTGAGATAAAGGTCTACGGTACACCTGAGTCCAAAGCAAAAGTGCAGAAATGAGACCAACCTTCTCCACAATGATGAGGTCCCCAACCTGTATATCAGAGCTCTTCACCTGAACTTTACCTGCAACAACACAATGTGGGCAAAACCAGTCACTCTTTCTGAAATACAGACTTTATACCTCATAAAAAAATGCAACAATTAAACAAATTGCTAAAGGGCATGCCTCATTATGCACCACTGGCTTTTATAAAGACTAACTGTACATTCTTGCATAAACATGCCACATTTTTCCATTAGCATCCCTGATCAGTATGAACAAAGACACACATCAGGTCACAGTCAATTGTAAGACCTTAATACCCACTTCTGTTTTAGTCAGCATAATTCACTTCAACTGGGATCACAGACACCACAATAAAGGGTCCGAACTACATAAAAGTCTTAGAGTAAACTGACTGATCTGATTAGCAAGAAGCATGAAGCGTGTGTTATGGATGCCGATAAGGAATAAAAAGAAAATACCCGATTGCCCATTATCAAGGCATACCAAAGTAAAGAAAAAAAAAAAAAAAGAAAGGATTTAATGCGAGAATAGTTTCAGTAATTGTTAGTAGAGGTAGAAACAGTGTTAGTACTGAAATCAGCTGGACTCATTAAAGCATGATTACACAATAACCTTGATTGACTCTTCAAAGAGTTAAATCCCTAGATAGAAAAATCAGGTGTGTGTGTGTGTGTGTGTGTGTGTGTGTGTGTGTGTGTGTGTGTGTGTATGCGCGCTAGTGCGCATTTTCCACAGCCTTTTCTTGCATTACCCAAATATTTACAGGCACATCTCAAGCAGTCTAAGATCTTAAAGCACACTGTAAGGAGCCCTGTAAGGGACACAAGGCACAAATTACAAATTTCATGGTCAGTTTAATGTGCTCCAGTCAAACAATTATTTTTATCTGGTTAAGGAATTAGTAATCTGAGGCTGCAGACTGTTAATCCAATGGAAGAATTTAAATGAAACATTTCAGTAACATGCTCATAAGCCCTCTATTGTCATCTGCACAAAAATACTGACAAAATAGAATTTAAGTGTTTTATCTGTGGTGTATTTAACAATTAAAGCATCCATATCAATTACAATTTGATATGACTGTTAAATAGCCTCACTTTTTATATTGAAAAACTGCATACAGGTAATCTAAAGATAAATTGGGTGTCAAAAATCCACACTCTGCTACAAGTAACAACAACAACATCACTACAGGACAATTTCATATTAACAGTGTTTATGACCTGTAGTTGTATGTGGGGAACTCAAAGCAGCTGTGTGCTTTTGCATGTTAAACAGGAACCTACATTTCAACGCGGCATGCCTTCATTTAGTTATAAATAACTGGAACGGGACAAAATTCAATCATCATCATCAGCAATAATAATAATCAACAGCACGATTTATTGGCGTGACGAGAGAAACACAGAGCCAGAAGTCAGCACACCTCGAACCGTGAGCTTGCCGTAGAGCTGGGAATTCATCTCTTTGTCGCGCCGGTAACGTCGCATCTCATCCACTGCCTCTCGCACCATGGTCACAGCTAAAACAAAACCCTGCAGAACACACACACACACACACACACACACACACACACACACACACACACACACACACACACACACATATAAATATCACAGCTGCCACAAACAGGGAGATTCTGTGCCACCCTGCAGGCGTGCTGTCTGGTGTCGGCCTGCATCCTAAGGTCACCATGCAGAACGAGCTGGCGTCTGAAACACGCGTCTGGGCATCTGGTTCGCTCCAGAGGCGGGCTTTCTGGATTTCCCAGAAACAGCATCTTCACACAGTTACCAATTCTGCTGATATGCAACTCGGTACAGTGCTTAGCCTGTCAGAGCTCAGAACAAATGGTGGCAACACTGGTCTAAATGGTGTGGACAAAGAGGAAAGGGGTCTTGAAGAAGAAATGAAAAATTCAGCAAAACAAATAAGTCACTAAGTCCACCATTTACCGCATTAGGAAAAGGTATTACACAACCAGCACTGTAATCAGCATCGCCTGAGGTTTGAGACTGTTATGAGCTGACATTCAAATAAAGAATTCAGTGCTGTAGTTATACTAAACTGCCACATAAGATAACAGTTTAAGAGTTTTAACTACTATATACTGTAACACACTGCTGTTTGCATCTCGAAGAGAGAAACTCCCAAGGTACCGAATGAATTTTGTGCAAGACTTCTGCGCCATATTATTTCGTTTAAAAATGACATTTTTACTGTCAAATCGTTTGATGTGAAATATAAACGGAGCACTTCCTCAACAGCCAAGATATCAAATACACACAAGCAGCTGGTAAATACCTACATAAAGTGTCTGAACTCAACTTCCACCCACAGTGGTCAATGTGTTAAGTATCAGTTTTCAGCTGTTATTACTGGAATTAGTCACAGAAAACCATTCTGACTGGGCCAATAAAAAGTGAAATACTGTACTCAGATAATCTACAGAACTGTTGAAAGTAGTCATTGTAGTCATTGTACATACACAAAAACAAAACTGACAGACATCTTTTCGTTGCTTTGCCAGACTAAATAACTGACTGTTGTTTTGCCAAACTAAATTTCAACCACCTACAATGTTTCCTAGACATGACTGAAAACTTACAAAGAAATATTTTGTATACAGTTTACACACACACAAACTTTTTTTTGGGGTGGGCTTGTAGTTTTTAACATATGCTGTTAAACACAGAAAATTACAAAACGGTGTAAGAGTTTCAAGTGGCAACATTATATTATCATACTTAACAAGAGTATCATTTTAGTCAGAGACCTATAATAAATGTAATGTAATTGAAAACTTCAACATAATTATTGTTTGGCACAGTGAAACATGGAAAATTATATACCTAGAAACACTTCCCAGTGGGATATAATTGCCTTATAAATCTCATCATTTTAGAAACAGTAATTATATTTGCAAAACCTCCTCACGAAGATGTGGGACTGTGTTGGGTAGGCTAATGAATTATCTTATATTACATAAACTTTGCTGAGAGATCCATTCCTTTTACATAAAACAGCTTCCACATGTGTCAGCAAATGTCATCCAACACAAAGAGTACAAAACCAACTTTAAAAGAGAGTTTACAAAAGTGTTAATGGTGTTTTGTCCGTGACTTGTGATTTGAAACCCAACACCAAGCGAAGACGACCATAGCAATATAGAGTTACGATGATTTATTTATGACGCCGAAATATGAGCACTTCCTTAATAAATTCAACAGATTATGTTGCCTGCATTCCCATTTGAAATATTTTCGACTTGGACCGCCATTGTTCAGAAACGCTATGCGGGGGGGGGGGAGTTTTCGCATCGAGGTGAAGGTAATTACTGATATGGTTGGCATTAAGGAGGTTTAACAGTCAGCATTTCAATAGGCATGTACTATAGCGGATGCCTTCCATCCATGTGGCCTGTAACTCAGTAGTAAAAACGCTGGTGGATATGTTACACTGCCTGCTACTCCAGCAACCAAGAACTGCACAATCTAATGAGTTTGTTACATGGAATTCAGTGAATGACAGCCCTTAACAACTGGCATAAATGACAAAGTCCCTCCTGGTCTGGACCACAATTTCATGGGCATGCGAGTAGAAGAGGCAAAAAAAAAAAACGTTTTAGTTAAGCTACAGCCTACCAACTTCCTGTACAGTAACAATGCTATTCATAGAGCTAAGCATATTCAAGGGCAGTTTCCTGAAGGCCAGTTTGAAGCCACTTCACCATCTTCCACCATCTCACCAGCTGTCAAGTCTGCTCATCACCAAAACTTTAACAGTTTGTGTAACAAACACAGACGACACATAAGTGATAAAATAATATTTACCAAAGGGCCCCAGTAAGTGTAGAGATAACCGATTTTCAAAGGTGGGACAAACTGTGAGCACGCCACCACCAGAAAGTAGAGGTTCAGGAAGAACTTGAACTGCTGGTACAACACCTAGAACAGAGAGGGCGAGAGGGAGAGTCAAGCGGTTTATAAATCAGCGACTCAACAGAGGTGTAAAACTGTGAGATCCCATCCATACACACACCAGTCTGATAAATATACACACTGTACAAAGGCTTGGTAACGACTCATCCCACACGACTAAAGGCAAGAGCACCTTGCAAAGCAGTGCTTTTGCTGAGGGTTAAAAAATTCATTCCAAAGGTCAGGGCTGCTGATGGAGGGCGGAGTGAGGTGGGCTGACAGCAGGGTCTCCTGTGACCCATTCTGTCTCCTCCTGAGATACACGCTCCACTCATCCGAGCTCTTACTTTACCACACGCACGCTCGAGGAGCCAGTTACACTGGGCACAGTGAACCGAATGCAAACTGCTACCCTTTATAGCAGGGGTGCCCAATACGTCGATCACTATCAACCGGTAAATCCCAAATGTAGTGCAGGTAGATCACGCTCCATTCAATAATAATAATAATAATAATAACAAACAAATAAATAAATAAACTTTTGCATATAAATATATATGTAGCATTTTTAAATACACGTAGATAATTTTGACCATGTCATTTTAAATGTAGCTCACAAGCCGAAAAAGACTGGACACCCTTGCTTTACTGCCTTAACCTCAGGTTTCCGTGTGAATTGGGTATCACCCCACTGTTTTACAACTAATTGGGTATTCATCAAAATAAACGGGTATCCAGCTTTTCAGTACCCCATGGTTTCAAGTTTAATTGGGTACTGACAATGACTAAATTGGCATTTGCTTTTTTATACAGTTTTTTTTTTTTAACCTAAGACAAGCTTAATGGAAAGAAACATTTTTATTTATGTTAAGAAATTATTTTTCATTCGTACTTATATGTTATAGGTTTATGGGATATTTCTCCAAATAATTTTTTTAATAAATATAGTCCAGAAACGACATTACCACCCAAATAGTAACGAAAATGCATCGGTAATCTTCCGGGGATTGTCGAGTCATTACGAATACAACCGATTAGATACACTTGAACGCACCTGCTACTGTATAGGTGGTCATTGGTTATTTTTGACGTGATTACAATCCCAACGAATGGTGATATTATCGATAGCATTAGTGTACGCAGTAATCAAGACATTTGTTGAATTTTTACTGGATATATTAACCAGTTTATTTGCGTATTCTACCATTGTGAATAGTCCATTACGCGTCAGTTTTAAATTATTTGCGTATCCTCTTTTTTAACCAGCGTATCAGTACGCTTTGATCTAAAAACAATTGGGTATCTGGCGTTTTTTATTGTGTAAATACGCAAATACACGCCTTATCTATTGCTCTGCTTAACCTGGATGTTTATGATTTTCATAGTTACTACAAACATCACAATTAGACACAATTTTTGAAGTTAAAAGAAAAAAAAACAAGCGAAAGCACTTACTGCATAATATTATTTGAAGAACAGTTAATGTAATTAAACCAAACCAAAACCTAACATGCACTGGAAACATTTCACATGCAATTTTTTCCTACCCCTTTTCCCCAATGGAAGGATTAGATTGAATAATAACCAGAACAGACAGCACTCTGCACACAGGCTTAAAGAGAGATGCAATCAATAACACTCAACACATAATGAACTTTGTGACCTTTAGGAAAATGCACACTGCTTAACCAATTTCTGTGCATTTAATAATTTAAACCAAGGAAGAAATTAAACTCTGGGCTCAATAAAGATGGGAATATTTATGACCACAACAGACAGTTGACATGTTATAGCAGTGACATGAGATCAGTCTCTTAATTATGTAGCCATTAGTTGCTGTGCTTCTTAATAAAGAGGTATAATAGATCACAAGCATCTTTAAGGAGAGTTCCTAACGTGAAGGTCTGCTGGAGAAAGTCACTGGAACGGATGCTTTAAGCAACAGCAGGACCTCATGAAGGTAAGTGAGAAGAAAGTATTGCAGCAAATGCAAGCAACATGCACACTGATGTCAGTCACCCTTCAATCACATTAGTACTGACTCAGCTTTCACCTGCATTGGGTCAAATTTAAAAATTAAAATTTTCAAAAGTACAATGACTGGGCTTTTCAACACATTCATATCCTTGTGTTCACTCTGAGAAGAGGTTTTCTTATGCTTTTATCTTACACATGGAACGTCAATTGTTTTGCATGACTATTACCACAACAAGGCACCTTGCACAGCACTACAACAGTTATGTTACATTAATGGGGTGTATCAGTCAGTGTATTCAATTTACTGTATTCAGTTCTGTGGTCAACTATGCCAAAGGTGAAACGTCACTGTTAGGGTACGATATATACAGTATATATTACATACAGGGGTAAAAGCAAAGCCAAGGCTTAATGAAAGAGCATCGTGGAATAAATTAAAGGAAAAAGGAAGGTGCAATACAAGAAAGTGTAAACTAAGACAAATAGAACACAACACCACTTCATGTTCGCCAGCATCTAAACCCACACAGCTGATCCTACTTAATCCTGAAAAGGACTTTAGCCAAATTGAGGCCAGCTGGACTTCAGTGACTAAAAACACAGGGCTGCTGATCAGTTGTCATGCCGCTGTAAGAGACGCCCTCAACCCAAAGCTGCATCCTACACATCACAGCTCATAACAGTATAGCCACAGGTCCACCCTATAGACAGCAGCAGTCATGTATAAAAGCACTGCAGCAAATCTCACCCCAGGCACGAAGGTGAAGATGTTATACTTCTGGTTCTTGATGGCGTTGCGCGGGTACTTCTCCTCGCACTTCTCCGGGCAGCCGAGCCACACGGTGCGGGCCTTCAGCTCCTTCTTCCGCCGGCAGGCGTGGGCAAGCCAATCACAGCAGCTGGAGGCAGCAGAGCAGAGACGGCCTTGCATCACACACAACTGGGTACTTGTGTACTTGTCCAGCCCACAGGATCCAGCAGCTAAACAGACTTCAGCTGCAAACCTCCCGTTGGTTAAGTGGCTTTGCAGATCTGCTCAGCATTATGGGAAAATTCAGTGTACCACAAGTGTTATTACCTGTGAGTGTAACAAATGTAGTAAAGTGGAACAACAACATTACTTAGCAACTACATGTGTGTGACCTAAACACAGTGAAACGATTTTAGGTGCAAGAATAACACACAACAAAAACATATACAGCTATTTTTGAAAGCATACCTGTGTGTATGCATTTCCAACATTCATGTACATCTGAGGCAGAGTCTGCTTCAGAACAGTCTCCACTGCTGAGCCCAAAAACCATATGCTAATTAAATACAGAGCCTTGCAGTGTTAACGAAATAAACCAAGTTACTGTGAAACTGTCTGATAATAGAGCATTTCAGCAGTTTACTACTACAGTTTGGAGCTGCATAGGAGAGATCCACACTTTGCCATATGGGTGAAATTCCTATATAAAGCTCAGTCATACCAATACTTTAAGAATAGCGCTCCTCACATATCTTCACTGATGGAGGACACTATAGTGCAGCCCAGTGCTATCCTACAGGGAGCACAGCTTTATCACGAAACCGAATGCCCAGTGTTTAAAGTGCCGCAGCAGGACTACCGCGCTTCACACGGTCAATGCTTCACATGGAAATGGATTCTCTCACCCTATTTTTACCCAAAGTGCTTAGAAAACATCAGAGAGGCCTCAAAATCTCAGGAGAAAGACATTGATCCAGGCAAAATAAATAAATAACTAAAGGGGTATTGATCTGAATGCATTATGGGGTACCGCCTACCTTCAGCATCTGTCTCTCTTGCCCTCCCTCCCTCTCTCATTTGAGGAAAAGAGGGGTGCACTTTTAGGATTGTACCATCTCAGTCAGGCATGAGACAAAAGTCTGTTTTCAGTTTTGGTACAGTCCAGAATGACAAAGCACGTACATTCAACTTTGTGTATATGGGTTTGCACTCTGTGACACTCAATACATGTTTTGTATTATACTGATATCACAATCACGGTGATGTGTAAAAACAGTAAATATGGACAATGTGTTTCAATTAAATCACAAAGAATATTATATATTCTTCATATGTTAAAGAAAAACTGTTATTTATATATATATATGCATACATTTTTAGTAATGTACAGTCCATAT
The DNA here is from genome assembly GCA_025773905.1 of Chitala chitala. Taxonomy (NCBI): domain Eukaryota; kingdom Metazoa; phylum Chordata; class Actinopteri; order Osteoglossiformes; family Notopteridae; genus Chitala; species Chitala chitala. The sequence goes on along the minus strand of JABJVR010000039.1, from coordinate 2,518,886 downwards.
TCCATAAGCATTGCTTTATCACGTGGAGTTTCTCATGAAAGATTATGATCTGTTGAAGCAAATACTGTTTAAAACAAAGTAAACTTTTATGTTTAGTTGATGAATGTTTCCTGCTACTTAAAGTCCAATTAGAATAACCAGCAATGAAGCCTGAAACAGGCTTAACAGAAAGGACAAGGAACCAAATTTCTGAATAATGTAAACTGTCATATTGATTATTATTTGCAAGCTTTATAGGGGCTTCCAGATAAATTTGAAAAAAAAAAAAATAGTATTTATGTTGGCCTTTGTGTCCCATGTCTAATTGTGCCAAAGTTTGATTAATTCTTGTTTCATATGAAAGGCTCATTGTATAAATGAGATTTGTTTAAATAACAGAAAATTGAAATCAACCAAGTTATTCTGCTAGAATTATTTGTATTTCATAATCCCAAAACTAAGCACGTAAAAAAGTACTGCAAAGAGGTAAACTGGCCAACTGTGGAAAATCCTGTTTGTTCATTAGGAAAAAAAGATCAATATTAAGTTTACAATTGAGATGCATCAATGATAATCAAACTTATGTGAATTTAATCAATTTTATGAATAAAATTTGAATTCCGCAAAAGCCTAAAGGACAGCCAAATAACAGTCTTTGTGTTAAAATGAACGATTACATTGTTTACATTACAGATTTACCAGTTTAAACAATAATGTAAAAAATGCAAACTAATTATACTAAAATGAAAAAAGTGAATTTTTCAAAGAAAATTCAACAGAAGCACAATTTTGCAAAAAGACATCTCTGTTACACTTTGGATTCTTGGAATATAAAATTATTCAGCCTGTTACAACACTGCTAGGAAGAACAATACCTTTAAATGTGTCAGTTTAAAACAGCCTATATGGAATACAATTGGAACTAGTCACAATTTTATCAGTGACAAAAACATGCTCAGAAAATAATTTTTTGGATTAGCTGCGGTATTCTACTTGCTTTTGTTTGACCGACGACCCGTTTCAGACTGCTGGTGTGCATCGAGGGAGCGAACCGAAAATTCGCTCTTTACCTGCCTGTGTGTGTGTTCTTCATGCAAAGTCAGTGACGCGTCAGAAATCCCAGCCGTGAAGCGAAGCGCGCACAAGCAAACAGACGGGCGGACACGGTAGAGCCTGTGTGTGGGAGCTCCATGTGCCATACACAAGCACACTCCTAATGCCACACAGTGAGAACTGAAGCCACGGGCCGAAAAACCCAGGCAGCAACATGGCATCCTAGGGCAGGGAGCCAATCAAATAGCAGCAAAACCTGACAGTCTTTTACTTTGGATGAAGAGACAGATAAACTACAAACTAAAATCTGATTTTCAAAATCCAGACTATAAAATTTTCCTCTTTTCACATTCAGTTACTGCTTTGTCCTGTCTGGGTACATGTGCAAATTGATATTCTGATTTATGGAAAACATAACACTAGCAAAGTGTTTCAAGCAGTGTTTCAAGCAGAGAATAAAGATTTCCAACAACCTCTGCTAAAAAAAATTCAAAACACAGACAAATAAGGCAATAAGGAACAAGTTCAAAGCCTGAACTTATCAAAACTTCCCAAAGTCTCTAAAGACAGCAAACATCTACATTTGGCAAACAGCACAGGTAAGATGAACATCCATGAAACGCCATGGTAGTCCTGTGTACCTGCTGCACAGGACCTTCCAGCCCCCCAGGAGGAACCAGCCCAGGCCCCGCTGCCTCCTGTTGACCCGCGCCCGGGGAAGAGTCTGGTAGTCACTCTCATCATTTTCGAAACCTTCTTCCGACATCATGAGCGGCATCTCGTCCAGGTAGGAGGACTCATCTTCCTGCTGGTACCTGTGGAAGCAGTAGGTGGAGGTGACATGGCCCACTGCAGAAGACCAGGGGGATCAGGGCACAGGTATTGGAGCAGCGCAACATATTGAAACCCAAATGCAGGTCTAGCATTTCAAAAAGCTAGTAAGACAGAAACACACCTGACCACAGCTTGCATTATCTCACTGTGATCTATTCAAAACTGTGAGTTACAAGCCTTCCTGCTGTACACAAAATATAAATTATATGCAAACGCACAAACAGTAAATACACTATCACCAAATATGTACGGATTTTAGTTGATTTTAAAGTTTCATTAAACACAACACTTTAAAAATAACATGGATTGGCAGTTAAGTCCTTTTTAACACTGCATCATATATTCTAAAATTATTCATTTTTATACCCCATATCTATAACTACGTTCACCATGAAATTGGGGCTAATCACAGTTTGCCATATTTTGCCTTTCAAAATAAAAATGTCATACTTTGAATCCAATTCTTCATGTTTTGCCAACATTATATATTATAAAATACCAGACTACGTGCTGCCATTCCATACCCTTCAATGAACATTAGATTGTCTGTACAATAAACACTGCAGCAGACAGTCGCTGGTCAGCCAATTGTCATATGGGCTGTCCTCACTGCACAGTGTCATTATTACACTCATATTTGTCAACAAAATTAATCCAGTGCTTACATTCATTTACACACACATGCAGGGGAATGCCACTTCGGTAGCTGAAGAAAGTTCAAGCTAGCAGAAGCAGATAAATGTGTTGTAGGCCAAGAGAACAGGATGAAGATGATGCAGGCCAAAAAAGAGGATGAAGATGGCACGGGCCAGGAGAAGCTGATGAAGATGATGTGGGCCAGGAGAAGCTGATGATGACGACGCGGGCCAGGAGAAGTTGATGAACACGCCGCAGGGCAGGAGAAGCTGACGATGACGACGCGGGCTAAGGGAAGAGGAGGAAGACTACACGGACTAAGGGAACTGGAGGAAGGCTACGCGGACTAAGGGAAGCGGAGGAAGACTATGCAGGCTAAGGGAAACGAAGAAAGACGACACAGGTTAAGAGAATGGTATGGTAAAGATGGTTCAGTGTAGAAAAAGATGACGAAGCTGCTCAACTATAAGCTACATCAGTAGTTATAAATAAAGGGTTTTACTGAGCAACTAAAGAACAACTGACCTGTCCACATAACCATACATCAAACTGCACATCCAAGCAACCTATGAAATTATCCTCACCAAAAATACGTAGTATTTGCAGCTGTAGATGTAAAAGCATTACAATTTAAATGTGGCAGCACATTCTTTAAAGAGTTAGCAGGTAAGATGTTATGATTCCCAAAAAGGCAGCCAAGTGCAGTGTTGCTAAGTCACACTTTTGGTTCCTTTCTCAGGCTTTTAAAAAAATTTCACACCAATTAACCAATCAGTCTGACCCACCGTAGGCAGCTATAGGTATGACACAACACTGCAGAATCACGAAAAGTGTAACAGAGACCAACCCTGCCTATGGACAAAATAACTGAAGTTAAAATTATTAAACAAACATGCACCTCTAAAGAATTTTCTTGACCAAATTTTGAATAAAAGTGCAAACAGACTGTCCTGTAGATTTTCAACACAGCCTCATTCTGTACAATTCATTCATGACATTCTGTTGTTCTTCACATTTTTAATATTGTAATATGCCTCACTCAGGTCAAGTTTTTCGTCGATAAAAAGCCCCATAAGGCTTTCTCGTCATATTATCTTTTCGTAAATACAACGCACAGCATAAAGCAGCTCTTAAATCATATTAAAAATAAAAGCGTTTTAGCTGATGGATGAATGGAACGGATTCAAGGTAAACAGCTTATTACAGACTCTCCAGGCACACAAAGCCGTTAATTTTTCACTAGAGTGACGGTTCCCAAATGACACCATGGTGAGAAACAGGCTGTAGAAACGATCGGCACAGCAGGGCCGCGTTCAGCTGTGATTCCTGGACGCAAAGCGAGCCTGAGTTGTACGTGACGACCACCCACCGCGGGAATGTTTGAGAACAGCGAGGCACATGGCACTAGGAAAAGCCATCGTTACAAAGGCAGGGGGAGGGAACTCCGATGGGTCCTTCCAACACTGCATATTACCCAAAAACAATGTGTCAAATAGAAGCTATTGCACCTGTTCATTTACTTGGGAACACGAGGGGGGGGGGTCCACTTTTCAAAAAGCAATATAATCAACAAAATAAGTCAATAAAGTTACTTCGCCCAGGAAATGGAGGAGTTCAGAGCTGTGGTTGAATTTTGTGACACAGTTAACATACTAACTCCATAGCAATTTCAAAAAGGGAAACTGACCTAACAAACTGGATCGCAGATATTTGTGGTAACATATTTTCCAATATAATGGTGTGCTGACTCAGTGGGTCTCATCATCTGGCACATCCAAAACTGACTGCGTGTAAGTCACTAGTGATTCACTGGTGATTCACACACACCAAGTATAAACTGCCACTAGAGTGTTGGGATGTGTGAATGCTCTGCATTAGACTGGCACCCCATCCAAATTTTGCCCTGGCTTGTTCTCTTTCCTGTATGGGATAGCCTCCAGAGCCCCTGTTACCCTGTGTAATGGATAAGAGTTCAAATTGCCATTTTCCATGGTTTTTTTCCCCCCACTGATCATTCATGTCTTGGGCTGTTTTCATATTCTTGGAGAATGTGGCACCTTGGACTCCTCATGAATATTAAAACAGCCCTAACCAGATCTGCAAAGCTGGAGCTAAGACGTATTTCTTCAGTTCTCTCATTTAACATTTTCTTTCCCTGTAAAATATCTTAATTCTTTTTTCCCTTTCTCATACAGTGGGACACCAGGTGCTTTGGTTTATATATTGTAATTTTGTAAATTTCATTAACAGGTATTTTTTGTGACTTTCCTATGTTAAATTTGTGTTGCAATACTTTGTAATATACAGGCTGTGGAATCGTAGCCAGAGATGTGGAGTGAAAGCTGGAAGCAATTATTGGGTACTAGAGTCAAAGTTGGTAAAAATCTATCGACTCTGATTAAATGTATAATTTATGCCAGCATATAAATCGTACAGAAATATAAGTCCACCTCAAAAAACTAGATGTATAATATAGGTTCAGGCTACATTCGCTGGATAAGTCAATAAATTAAAATTTTTGGGCAGAGTCTAGGCCTGTGGACTTGTACACTTACAATTTGGGCCTAGGCAAATAGTCCTGTTTCATATAGAATTATAAATTTTGTTTTACTTACTGTGTACTGTATTATGACAGGATAATAAGTTATTATACGACTAATAAGAGGGTCAGAGTTTAAATCAATCCTGTGGATAGGTTTGGGTTGTATTACGTTATCCTGGGGTATTTAAAAACACCAATGGTATCTCTTTAATTACCTTCATGAAAAAAATCTGCAGTGTAATGTACGCTGTTTACAGTAAATGCCTGAAGAGTTTGTGTCCATGTCCAGCAGCAGCAGCACTGCCTGTGTTCGAAGATATTATAAAAGTAACGACAGAACTCCTGTCAATGATGTAAGCCTAATTTATCAAATAAAGAACCTGTCAAAAAAAAAAACCCTCACTAATTAGACACTTGCGTGTCATGTGACAGCCTCTTATTACAAGAAAACTTGGCAAACGTGTTGTGAGTTTGTCCCCAAGAAAACAGCTCTCTGTGTGACCACTAGCACACCATTGGAGTGGGTTTTCAGCTCTGCGGGGAAGGCTGCAAGCCCACCACGTCCCCTGTTCAAACGTGATAAGGTTAATATGCTCGTATTTCTAGCAAAAAACTTAGAACAGGTTGACAAAGAGGTGATCTTGATTCTGGAATACTAATATGCACATTTTCATTTCTGCCATTTTTTTTATTTTAAATCGTTTTGCTCTCCTGCTGGATGTTATAGGCTGTGCTTTCATTTAAATGTTATGTTTGTACGCCTATTTGTTGTTTTGTTGGTTTCATTGTGTGAAAATAATATAGTTGCAATAAAACAATTATTGTGTACGGCATCATTAAAATAATAAATCAAGCTTTAAAATACTTTACAAACTAACATGCATTAATAACACAACATGACAAATGACACCCCCACCCCCACCCTATCATCGGTAGGCACATGGTAATACCATATACTGGGGTATCATTTGGGAATGGTTTAAAAGTATCAAAAACTGGATGCCGCCCAACCCTAGCAATGGAGTCAGAATTGTGGAGTCAGACATACCATAAATTGAAGGGTTAGTGTACAACCTCCATAGCTCTGACAATGTAGCTTATAAATACAGAACAGTTACAGATCAGGTCTTTTGGTTTATATATTGATGTTTTTGTACATTTCATTAACAGTTGGAAAATCACAGGGCTGATATACACCCCTGTTCAACAAACAACTGGTGAATATGAGTCAATCACTGACTCACCCTGCACAATATTTTTATCACTCAATTCAAAATATATCCTCATTCTTAACACTGTGCTAAATGTCACTTTGATGTGAATAGTAGAAACTAACACTAATAATTAAAATCTCTCTTCATGAAGGGATAAAGAACACAAGGCCTGCATATTAGCTGATATAAGATACAACTACACCCAAGCCACTGCATTATTCAGTAGCCCTGTCCAAACCGTCATGTGGACATAAAGTCCCTTTCACAAATACTCTCTCTGGAATTGAGGACAGCTCATCACTGAACACAGAATACCCATAAACTGCTGCTTGAATGAACACAATAACAGAGGGGTGGACTTCAGGAGCTCTGAAACTTGTGCATCACACTCACCCAATGTGCAAACAGAACCTCCATTCTTATACAAATGCTCTGCGGAGTGACTGTTATGGTGGAAAAGGCATACAGTCTTCCACTGGGTATCATGTTAGCTTCCTGCCTCTAACCGCCCTGCTACAAACTGCTGTTGGGTCTGGTTCTCGTCATGAAGGTTAGCCTACTGGCACTGGTAGTGAAGGCTAACCTACTATTACTGGTAGTGAACGCTAGCCTAGCCATGTGGTCACACCACACCCATAACCATGGACTACAACCTTTCTCAGAAGTTTCAAACACTTCAGCCTACTTTTGGTACAGCCAAAAGTTATTACCACAGCAAGGTTTATTTAGTTATAGCTGTAATATAATGATAAGCATGGTGGTACATGATTTCATTGTGGTTGCTCTCTGCAATTTGACCCATAAACTGGTTCTGAAGCTTTACTTCCAGATCTCACTTTCATGCACCCCACTAACAAGCAATGAACACTGTCATTTTCATAATAATAATCACAATGACGTTTTGTATTGCAGAATGGGTGTAAACAAGTATTGATTGTATGTGGTTGTAACCTTGCCACTGCTGTGCTTGCTGGGATTGTGAGTTCTGTGCATGTTTGAATGCATCTGCTGTAAGTAGTCCAGACTATGGACTACATTTATTGTATAAATGTGAATCAGTGACTTGCAAGTGGTCGTTCACAGACGGCTGTGCTATTTTTGTGTATCCTGTCCATTGCCATACACTTCTCAGGACAGTGTGTCGAGTCACTGTGATCCTAATGACTATCCTAGTCTGTCTTATATTAAAGTAACACTCATATGACTACAATTTATTCAGATGTACAAGTACTCCTGTAACATTTCCAATGGACCCAAATCGAATCAGAATTAGAGTGGAACAACACAGTATGTTATAAGAAACACATTGTTAGATTATAATAATTATACACAGTTCTGAGGAGCTACCTTTGTGGACTGCAGACAGTCTCTTACTAAGAGTAAGCGTTAATCTCCTCAGCGTCATCACTTTTCAATAAGCCTAGCAGTTCTGTCATGCGAGGTCTGCAGAGCACCTCAGCTCTTAAAAAAATGAATCACAAGTCACGTGCTTCTTCTACCTCCTGCTCCGCCGGTTCATAACAAACACATATCAGACATCTACAGATCTGCTTTTCTCACATTAAACCTGTAAAACCACATTTGGTTTGCAGCATTTTATGTTAATGGAAAATTGCGGCCCGTTTTCAATTTAAATTACGAATGCCCCTTTAAGATGTAGGACTATCTAGTTTGTAAACCAGTATCGTAGAGAAGGACGGGTTACACGGATACATTGTGGAGTCAGTTGTGAATTCGGTTAACCAGTTTACATACAAATACATAAATACAAGACAGAGCTTATAAACTACATAAATGCAGCATAGCTAGGCAGGATATATAGCAAAAAGGCCTTACGCGTACCCAGTGGTTCACACAGACCTACACAGTCGTAGACCTGTCATCGTAGCTAAAACCCTTACATTGCTACATTTATTTTAAAGATTATTAGTTTCGGAATAAAAGTTTAATAAAACCATATGATTCATACCTGCCATGCCTCCCAGCGTTGTAATAAAGACTCTTTTTCGAAGTCTTCCGCACCGGGTTCAGTTGGATGTTGTCAGCCATCTTGGCTGGATTGTATACAGTGTGACGTCACGATGAGCGCGCGGCTGCCAAAGGTGTCGTTTTTTTCATCGTAAACATATCATGCGCATTGCCGATTGGATGAACGGTAGCATGTGATTTGTGTATACCTATAAGCATCAAATGCGTTGAATATTTGTTGTATTGGAGTCACGTGCGCTCTTTTTCAATACAAGTCTCGTGATCTGAACAAAACATTGGCTATAGGTTCAGACAGGTAATGTCGTAACAGTTAATATTCAGCACAGCATCATGAAGGGTCTGGACCTCAATAGGGATCCAAGTAAGACACACCTCACAGGTCAATTATGAATCATCAAGGATATAGATTTAGGTATGAATGATAGGCACACATCCCTACCAATATTGTGGGAATACTGAATTGTCCATACCAAGATTTTTGATATCCAGACTTTATCGCATTAAGAGGGTAAGGGACTGATTTGGTAGCTGTTAAGGATGAAACCAAACCTTTGTCCTTGCCAGAAGAAGAGGGGGATATATGCAAGCTCTGTGATACAGAGTGCTAGAGGAGTGTGACACAGCAGCAGTACTTGCTCAGCAAGGCCTTTGTAAACTCTGGATATTTATTACAAATTTACTTTTTACAGCACTGTTAATAACTGTAGTAATTTTGCCCCCATAGGATTACAACACATTGAAACATAGTATCAACACTTTGAATCTGTTTATGGGGAACAATAAATCAAATCAGTTTTATTTGTCATTATTTTTATCAAGAAAATCCCTTGAGATTAACAAACTCTTTTTTCAAGAGTGTGTTGAAGTTAAGTGCATCAATCAGAGCAGAGTTTCCACATTGTGATAATTCTGTGTTGTATGTATGTTACTCATGAAATCGCACTCCTCATGTGTTTCTTTATCATGTAGCCAGTTGTCCTTTTGAGCTTGAAGTAGAATACAATCAAACCATTCAGTTCCCCTTAAATTGGACAATTAATGCTATTATTACGCTAAAGCACTTGTGTCTTGCTCAGCTGCACATGAATGAAGCCGGCCATTCTGTCCACGCTGGTAACTTTACCAGTTGTTGGTTGTGGCCACAGTAAATTTACATTTTCAGTTTTGACACTTTGCAAGCCTTTGGTTACATTTGCAGCACTTGTCATATACTATTTTATAAACTGACTACAGAATTATGTATATGTATTTATTCACATTATCCTGCTATCTATATACAGTGTATTATATATTGTTATATATAATTGAATGTTTTATGAAAGTAATAATTTTTGTTGTGCTCAAATGAAGTGAAATGTGTGACTCAGTACATTTCACAGTTCCTAAATATTACAATTCAAATGTGTCCTATTAATTATAGATCACGCTAAAATAGCAATATTATATATATGTATATATAATATTTTCCCATGCAAAGAAGGATTTTTGTAGATTGTTAGTATTCATTAGTGCCATTTATGAACAGAACACCCAAGTGTTTATGAAATAATGTAATAATTTCCTTAAACCTCTAATTCAGGGATATTTATTTATTTATTGCCTAGAATGTTGTGTGAATACTGGACTCATAGAAAATGTGTCAATCTGCCTTTCTGATATTCTGTATGTTATTCAATCCCTCATTAAGTCTAACAAACATAATTTACAATCAGGATCTGACATGTAAAAAAAGTATATGTAGTGGTGTACCAAATGGAATGTCTTTGCTTTGCATATAGTAGATCATAAGTATGTAGATGAAGATTCTCAATGATTCAAATGGAGACTGCCTGAATGTTGAATCATGTCTATCTTCTTGTTAGTAATATATATATATATATATATATATATATATATATATATGTGTGTGTGTGTGTGTGTGTGTGTGTGTGTGTGT
>JABJVR010000039.1:2492188-2506467 GCA_025773905.1 Chitala chitala | reverse complement strand
ACCAAGCACAGGGAGAACATGCAAACTCCACGCACACAAACCCAAGGCGGGAATTGAACCCCAGGCCTGGAGGTGCGTGGCGACAGTGCGAACCACCACACCACCGTGCCACCTATTGACCCATGCTGAAAGTATAAAATATTTTTAAAAGGTAAATATATCAAATATCTGCATCTCAATCTCCAACAACTTCTCTTTTGGCGGGTTTTAGGTGGCCTGCAGCTGATCCCAGACAATCTGAGACACCAGGCAGGGTACTCCCATCCCCACCCTAGACAGGGCATTAGCCCATTGCTGCATTTTAAACACCTTATAACCATATTGTTGGAAATTCTGTATGGATATCATAGTTTATTAATTGTTATTTTTATGTTAAATTAAATGCTGCATTTTATGCTGTATTAAAAAACCTTAAGCCTTATATCAGTATTTCACATGATAGAAATCAAGTCTTTCTCAGCAGGTATTACAAACAACTAAAAACTTCCTAATTAAACAAGTGAGCCTGCCTTATTTTTCTATAAAATTTATTTAAACCAGTGGTGTTATTAAGTCCGATCATTCGAGGCTTCAGCCCTGAATACCTGAATATTTTAAGCCTTGCCCCGAATATTTTCGCCTTGAAAAATTAGAGGGGTTTTATAGCAAAGCAACAGACAGCCCTCAGACAAACTAGACTTAGCCCCTCATCTTTTCAATAGCTAGAAACTCCCCTGATTTAAACAGCTTTTTTAGCAGTTAAGTTATGTACACATGGTCTGGTCACACTGCTGGCACTGTGACCAGTGCTAAAAGCATGACGAGAATAAAGCACAGGTGTGCACACAGAAGCAGAGCGCTGCCCACCTTCAGGTTCCCCTTTGTGGTGAACGCTCGGCCGCAGATCGAACAGCCGAAGGGCTTCTCGCCTGTGTGCGTGCGCTCATGGATCTGCAGGGCGCTGGCTGAGGAGAAGTTCTTCCCGCACGAGTGGCAGTTGTGCTGCTTGGGGGTCCGACGGGGCAGAGGTGGTGGCACCAACATGGAGGTGATGCTCGGGCTCAGAGCTGTCTGGGCGCTGCCGGGGATGCCAAAAGAGAGCTGTGGCCCCTCACCTGCCAGTATCGGCTTGATGTAGCCGTTCATTTCGGTTTTGATGGCGCTGGGTGCTGTGCTGGTGACCATGCTCAAACTGCTTTGGCTCAGACCTGGACCAAACAAGGTTTCAAACATCTCAGCAGGTGCTTTGGAGTGTCTTACTTTAAACTACCCATTATGCATTGGAACAAAGTGGCACTGGCACGCATATTGTTACCTTCACATTCACCCACATATGCCTTCTTTCAGAGACCTTCTGCAAATCACAGACAGGCGTTTTAAACTTACCAAGATCTCTGCTTATATGCAGCATGTTATATGGAGGCTCCTGCTTGATGACAGGCTTGCTGAATGGAACAGCTGTAAGGTTCAACGCCCCGTTCTCAAACACTGTTGAGGAGGGCTCTGGTTTCTCACACTTGATGGTGGTTAGTTCTTGGTCTGGTTCAGCACTGTGTGTGCCGGGAGACTTAGGGAGATTGTTCTCAAATTTACTAAGAGCTGGAGACAAGGCACGAACAGAGCTGGAGGATTCTGATGTAGGTGGGCTTCCTACACTTTGGCTCTCAGCGTCTCCCATTGCTGATGATGAGTCGTTGGTCAAGCAATCATGATCTACAGAGCCGTTTACCATTGACTTAATTGCTAAAGAATAGTTCGTATTTACTGTAGAGTCAGTGACTTTCATTTGGTTATCGAGGGCAGCTATTCTGGAAATAACTGAAGGAGACGATGATGCAGTAGAAGTGGCAGAACTAGAAATCTGGGATTTGGAAAGCTCCTCAGTGGCTTCATTGAGCTCTGTTTCCTCATCCAAGGAGTTTTCATCCATTAGGTCATCATCAACGTTGCTCACATCGCTGCACTCTTTGTCGTCAAAAGAAAAATCCGTATCCATGTCCTGGAAATCTTCGAACAGAGGCGTGTTGGGGATTTGGCCTCCCATGTGCATGCGGATGTGTTGCTGCAGAACCACCGCATTAGTGAACTTCTTCTGGCAGATGGGGCAGGAGTGTTGAACCCGCAGCGGAGGCTTGGCCCTGTGAACCCCAAAGTGTGTCTTCAGGTTTCCCTTTGTGGTGAATGCCCGGCCGCACACCTTGCACTTGAAGGGCCTCTCCCCGGTGTGAATGCGATAGTGCATCTTCAGGGCGCTCTGGCAGCTGAGCACACGGTGGCAAATGACACACTGGTTGGGGTCTGTCATTTTCTTGTCAATGTTCTCAACCAGCTGTTGCAGTTTTGAGGTTTCTGATGTCTGCATGGAATCCAGTAGACCGCCAAAAGGAAATCTGGCCTTGAATTGATCGGGGACTGTTGAAATCACAGGGTTGGAGATGGGGGAGGGTGGACTTCTTGGCTCAGCCATCTGTGTGCTCGTGGCTGTGGTCGTATTGATCATAGATGAGAAAACCCGAGTCACTGGACTAGAGGTTTTCTCCAGTCTGGATGTGCAGTTGGAGGGCAAATGAATCCCCTCTGTTTTAACTTCTGCGGGAGATGGATCATCCTGATCTTCCCGAGGAGGGTGTGAATCTGTAGGAATGCCGTGTTCAGAACTGGGATTAGGAGAAACAGATGTGCAGTCACTAGATGCAGGAGAAGACCGCTGAGGAGAACTATTCAGTGGAGTAAGACTTGGGGAATTGCTGTAGCTGCCCAGAGTTGGATGAGATGGGGGCAGCTGAAGACCCACTGAGGTGGAGATTGTAGATAAAATAGGTTTGCTCTCTAGCCATGTTGTCACAGGTTTTTCTGGTGGAAAAGACATTCCATATGGAATACCAGAGCTTGTAGGCACATTGTCGAGGTATTCTGGAACTGGGTAGGGATTCATCTGAATATGGGGGTACTTGTCTTTATGCCTCTGAAAGTGAACCTTGAGATTTCCTTTGGTGGAAAAGCGGTTGCCACAAATGTTGCACTTGAACGGCCTCTCTCCAGTGTGTGAGCGTAGGTGAATCTGCAGGGCACTGTCACTGCCAAATACTTTAGCACAGAATCTACATTTATGCTTGAAAAAGGGATCTTCCGAACTTGGTTTGGTGTCAAATATAGACACGTTGGGTGGCTTTCCCTTGCGATGCTTGACCAGGGCAGAGAGTGGATCCAGTGCATTTGCCGTGGCAGCAATGCTAGCCAGAGGATTTGGAAATATGACACCACTTGAGGAACTCTGAGGCTGTAATGGCACACTGGAAGGTGAGCCAAGAAGATTGCTTGGTCCAAGTGATACAGGGTTTGAGGTGCTCAAAGATTGGGAACAGCTATTGCCTTTGTTCATGTATGGAGGCAGTATGGGAGAAACTGCGCCACAGGTAGAAGGTACTGCATCTGAATTAGTAGAAGCAGATATGCTAATGCTAACTGTTGGGCTGGATTTCCCACAGGTTGACTGTTTGTTTTGCACACGTGGCCCATCCACACCCGATGTCAAGGAGAGCGAGTTTTGTCCATTGGCGGTACAGGACACTGAGGCTGAAAGGGAGCCTGCAGTGGGGTCACTGAAGCCCTGGAGCTGACTAGTCCTGGGCGCTGATGGTGACGCTTGGCTATCCAAGGCCGTGCTTAGTGCCAGCTGTGCAGGGTCCCTGCTCATCACAGCCACCTGGCTCCTGATCTGCTCGATGAGCTGCAGTTGGTGGATCTGCTGCTGCTGCAGAGACATCAACTGATCCAGGATCACAGGGATGGCTACTGCAGATCCCCCACCAATAGTGCCTGCACGGACACTCTGGGAGAACTGCGCCACGGCAACTCTGGTGCCCTGCAGGGTCTCCAGGGTCACGTTGGTGCTCGGTGCCCCATAGCTCAGAACAGGAGGAAGGCCGAGGAGCTGAGGGAGGGACTCAGGAGGCGCTGCTGGACCCTCCGATCGCTCAAGACACATGGCTCCATTGGCGGGCGGTTCCACTTCCATTGGCTCCGTGTCCTCAGTGTTCTTTTTCTCTGCTCCATCCACACTTGTTTCAGCCTCACTAGACATCAGACGCCCCTCTGTTTCTTCAGTGTCAGCCAAATCCCCAGGGCCGCTGGGCACTGGAGAGACCTCGGTGGTTAGCCTAGGGCTGCCGCACTGGGGCTCGGTGTCCCTCGTGATGAGCACCACCGGGTCTTTGCCACAGCTGCTCTGGTGCTCGCACAGGTCCGACCACTTGAAGAATTCGCCGCTGCATTTCTCGCAGACATGCGTCTCTTCACCGCTGCTGCGACTCTCGTTACCACTGTCTGCATCGTCTACACCCTCTTCCGGCACTACTATAAAAAAGAAAATGCAAAATAATAATCAGCATCCTCACATTTCATGAAACCACAAATTAACTTTTTTTAAACAGCAACATCAATTGGCGTTATTTTACTAATCATCAAACTTGACCAGTTATCAAAACCCAGTTTTTGTATTCACTCTTGTAATGCCGATCTAATCCATTTCTTCACACAATCCATCACATTATGAAGGCTTATCAATCGTAGGTACTGTTGCTTAATGAAATTCCATAGAACCTATTGATTTCCAATAGATTCATACAATTCACAGCTGGCTCATCTACTCAGTGCAAATTAAGGCTGCGATTGACTCATTAGGTGTCTCCTTTGCTATTATCAGATACAGTCATATCCACAGGAACGCAGGCCGCCACACAGCTTCACTTAACATTTTGAAACAAACATGCAGAAATTGCATCAGACACCTTGAGAAAAACACAAACGAAACCACAGCAGAGCACTGTAATTGTCCATACTTACTCGAAAAGACAATATTTCAGATATGTAAAAAAGTACCACTAAAGCAAAAAATAAATTAGCAATTTTTTTTTCTAGCCCATTAAAAAAGAAACATGAAAAACACTAATTTCTTGTTGCTTGGTACTGCCTTTCTTCCTTTTTGTATTAAAAGAAAGAGTATTTGACAAATTACACACTAGTGCGCAAACCCAGAAAGCCGCTAATCATTTCCACATGTTTATTCCCTAATGTCGGAAGTCACTCCTCCCCCCCCCCCGGCTGCTGTCATGTGCCAAATAATGAACATGTTTGTACTTCACACTGGATCAAAGATTTGGCAGCATGAGACGGACATGAGACTGCCTGAGTCGCCGCACTCCTAATATTGTCCATGCATATGGGGTGGCGGAACAGGCCGGAACATTCCGGTGTTTGTTTTTGCTAACAGCAGAGAAACCACTGCCTCACACAAGTATTAAAGTTTAAACACTTAAAGTGAACAGAGGTCCAAGGAAACACTATTGATTTTGTAAATGAAGTCATATCTTGCAATGCAAATATTTTTACGGGTTATTCAAATTGATTATTTGCAGCAATCGCAACAGATTCAATCGTGCGTCAGCTTGTGACTTAAATAAATCAATGTAATCACATTTTTAAATGTAAGCAATGATGTTGATTGTTTTTAGTCTTTAATGTCAAATAACGCTCGCACTCAGTTTTCATCACTAGTTGGCAATGAGGAGTAAACCAGACTCTGGTAACTCCTTCCCTTTGCAGGAGGCATTTCCTCACAACTTTGTACTTTTCCCACTCTGCCCACACTGTGTGACACAGAAGCAGGTTTGAGAATCTAATTTCATGGCTGTGGCTTCATCTTGATTTATCTGTGTGAAAATTTATCATGGAGTGTCTGGCTAAGGGGGCAGGCCAAATGTCAGGCCTTACTTTCTTCGCCATAATTAATAATTAACATAGGGCTTTGGGAGTTCTATAAACCATTCCCCTATGTCCAGGGCATAATTATCATTCCAGCCACTCTGACTTTATTCAGTGCATGCCGTTAATAAAGGAAGGACAGCATCATGCAATAATGAAGTGATCACTATTTTCTATACAGCAGTGCCAGTGCCGTATTGCTCTGTTTCATTATTTCCTTTTAATTTTCACTACAAGTACTTTTTTATGGTGCACAATCTATATCTTAACCAAAATAAATAAATAAATAACAAAAAAAGTTACTTAAATCTCGCTAAACCTAACATATGATTTCAACAATGAAATGTTGTTGGCATTGTATTTCAGTTACTTTCAGTGTCTTGCATAAGGTGATTATTAAATTGTCACCATTGTGATGTCGCCATATCATGATAATTTAATGATAATTTACATGCGCTTTTAATTGTAGGTTATTAACAGTGTCATCCATAACTAAGGATTCCTGAAATTATCTCATTGTTTGTTTGCATATGGGATGACCTTCCATATCAATGTATAATTGTATGGACATGTAGTATGCTTTAACCCTCATTATTTTAAATCATATGAAGATGACACAGTATGACACACATACTCTGGTGTTAGGCTCTGCTGCTGTGACAAAATACATGCAACATCAGTTCAGGCAGTCTGCAGTTTAAAAGTACTTGTGAGTAATATTGAGTAATATTTAAGCGCTTTGAGGCACATTGCTGCGAAAGGCGCTATATAAAAATAAATTGAATTGAATGAATATTTCCAAGAACAGAAACAAAAAAACAAAAAAAAAAAACATTTTATCTATATAATTGTCTCCTACTTAATCTCTAATTAATTATACAATATAAAAGTTTGTGACACTGGAAAATGGGGAAAATCTAATTTACTTTGGAAAATGCTTGGAAATTATGTCTACAAAAAAAAAGATTAAAGAACAGGCTTCATCAAATTTACAGGACTTTAATTGTTTGGTTAAATCAGAAAGCATTTAAATAGTGACACAATAATAATGTACTACTGTAAATATTACAGACTGTAAATGAACCTATTACCAGATAAATGTAGGTGCTAATATAATTTGTCTATTATTACGTTTGTAAAGAAGGCCGTGAACATAAAATGCACAAAGTACACCTGAGATTTTACAATCATATCAGTATATTAAGAGCAGTATCAGGAAGACAGTTAGGCCAGACTAAGCAGCCCAGGCTTACAGACTGCAATACGTGATACATTTCATTAAAAGTAAAATCTACAGCTCAGAGACAAACCGTGAGTGTCTTCTTTCTTGAGACCATTTGTAAGAGTTTACATCTTTAAGTCTCCTTCATCCCTGATGTGCATCAAAGCTGAATTAAAGATTTGTGTCCTCTCACTAGCATTTAATTGATGATGAAAAGATTAGGCCTAATGAGATGCCTTATATGCTGCAAAGGCCATTTCAGAACTGTACTTCCAGGCTAAGGTTAACTGGCTCTCTGTTGTCAATTTGACACACAAAGTCTGTCAAACATGTCTTTCACTCAGTGCACTGTGCACCATAAACATGCTTCATTGATGCAACAGCCACAAGAAGCTTCACATTTATAAACAATAAATAACACATAAATAACATTTAGTTTTACCCATCTGTACACTAGCGATGTTCTTTAAGAATGAAGCACAACAAAAAAAGCACATATTTACAACAAGAAAAAGTTTGGTTAGGCAGGAAATCTCAAAGAAATGCCTTTTGTTTTTCAAGTAAGATAAAAGTAATGTTGTGCTGATCAATCAATAGATGAGGAAATGAAAACAGTGCTCCTAATCAATAAAAGTTCCTTAATGAGAAACACGCTGTCATGTTTCTCTGGATTTCATCCTGTCATTGTGGCCACAGCTGGTGAAGTGTGTGACAAGGCGGGGGTCGCCATGTCATGTTCTCCTGAGTCCCCCCCTGACATTTATGACTTAGGAAGAGACCTCAAAACCTCCACACATCCTCACGCCTGTAATCAGATGGGCACGATTCTCAAAAACACAGTCACAAGGCCTCTCTTCCTTGACGGAGCACAAATTCAGCTACATGTGAGCGTAACAACGTAAAACCTCTTCCATGTAAGACCTACTCATGTGTGATTCAAAAACGAAACTACATTAAGTGTTAGCAGTTGCGCTGAGGCACATCACATTAAATCATGCAGACCGTCCTTGTTGTTTGTCCACCATATGTGTGAGTTTTAAATTTTAAAGCTCTAATTAAAAGGAAAGCTCATCATGTGTAAAAATCCGGCTTGCTCTCACAAGCATCAGTTCTGTCTATGTGGGTGGTCCTGAGATCACCACCAAATGGCTGGATTAAAGGAACAAACAAGAGCAGAGAGTAGCAGACGTGGTGTCACTGCTATTCACGGAAGCAAATAAGAGAAACGAGCTGAAATGTCTATTCAAGCAAATGCTAACAATAGCAGCGTAACTGTGCCGTTAATGCAGTCTACCAGCGCTCTGCATAAACACGGTAACGTGTGTCTATTGTTGTTTGTTTTTGCGACTGCTTTCTAGAGCCTGCAGTAACTCATGAGAATTAAACGATGGTGGAAGCCCAAGCGCTGGCCTCAGGATTTTGAGGAAAGAGCGTTCCTAATGGAAGCCGGCGCACAGACGAAAGAGGAAGTCCAGCTGGTGTATATAGCCAGCCTCGCGGCACCGCTCACAGTGATATGAGCTTGACCTCTAGTGCCTGGCAGGACAAGGCGGGCAAAGGTTAAATCAGCAGGCACCAGCAAAGCGAGCCTTAACCCCCCACCCTCCGGGAATTGAGTGGGGGGGGGTACTGGCAAGAGAAGCTTGTTGGCACTCCATGTGATCCCACCTTTTCAGGCATGCATCACAAACGACCCTAATGGGCCACACTTAAGAAGAGTGCAGACCTCTTACAAAGGAGGGAACAGAAAGGGGTGGAATCAGTTCTAGGGTTTAAACAACCAGCAGGTAATAAGCAAGACCTTCATGGAAACCAAAAACACACATGCAAAAGTATTAAACATGGCACACGACAGAGGAATAATCCAACTTTTATTTCACCCCTCACATTGTCAATGTACTTTCCCCCCCAGAGGTGATGTTTCCTTTAAAACATACTCTGCACTCAAACCATGGCAGCCTCTGAGCTACAAAAATGCACTAGATTTAACTATGTAACCATGAGTGATTACTGGATAGACAAGGACAGTCCCCCAGGGTTGTTATTTTAATAATATTTACCCAGAGTATCCATTTATGAAAATGGTCTAGCAACTGAATTACTAGCAAGGCATGAAAACAGCCTAAAAAGAGCACAAGACAACAGGTGAACACAGATGACACAAATACATGCACATGTCACTATAAACAGCGGGCTTTTCCAAGATGAAATTAAGAAGGATTCTGTCCCAAACTGAAGAGATCACCACCGAGGGAAAGGGGCAGATTAAGACAAATTGCAGTTTTTTTTCCCCCTTTAACTTTGTACGTGACCAACTGCTTACATAAATGTCATGACTTTTACTTAAAAAATACTGAAAAAAAACATACATGCGATACAATGTTAAGGACCAAAACGGAAGGTGATCACTTAACACCTTGTACACAGTTTCAAACAGAACAACAACTATTAGGGTGTTAAATGTTCTCAGCAAACACAATTTAAATGTAAAAGTCAAGGAAACACACAGTGTTCTCACAACTTCGTGTCCAAATGAACAGTGTCCACCTGTTAAACAAACACCTTCTGTCCTTATTTTCAATACAGCTCAATAATTAATGTAATGTACAGAAGATGCACTCACCCCCCCCCTTATTCTACTGTATGAGCAGTTTTCATTGTTATTAGCTACAGATTCCTCTGAATTCAACACAAGTTTAGCTCCAAACTAACATCTGCAATGTTCAGCCAAGGAAGTTTGCCTTCCAGCCAGCTCCAGTGACATTTATTATGTAACCACGCTCCACTGATTTGCTCACACACTTTTGTGCATGCCTCGGTGCTTGGCTATGAGAGGGGTTCCGTTTCTTGATATTATGGTCTGTGAGCTAGTGAAACACGGGCCAGTGGAGAACGTCGTCCCCTTGCACTTCAGCTGCGGCAGCTGCATCCTCTCATTTACTCTGTACTGACGGAGGGCACTTTGTCACAGGTTGTCATTTTTATACTTAAGAAAAAGCCACACAAAAATCGTGTCAGGTCACGAAAGAACTCAAGCCACAAACAGAAGCAAAACGTGTGGATTTGCGAAGAAGTGTTGTTAAAAATTTAAATGAAACATTTAATTGAGAGAATGCTTCAAAAATTATCTTATCAGCAGTGTTCCAATTAGGAAATTACTGGTGCACTGTGCACACAGAGTAAAGTACTCCTTAATTGTCTGTGCTTAAATTGCCAAAACTAATTAAAACTGTTCCCTTTTTATACAAAACTAAACTCATGTCAAAGAGAAATGTGAAAAGTCTCAGCTTTGTTCTGTTAAAATGATAAAATAAAGGTAAATATTTTACAATAATCTACAGATCAAAACCATGGAAACTCACTGATTCGGTATGAAATACTTCCTCTAGTATAAATGCATCTGATGGATTTAGAAAACTAGATAGTACACATACAATCTTGGAGAATAACAACCTATCCTTATTTACTCAGAACATGCATGCACGCACATTTAAAAACTGAGATGATACGCCACTCTGGGCATAGGTGACCAGCTAGTGGCCTGATATTTGATATAAAACAATTAAAGTCTACTGTGTACTTACTAAATCATCAGTGAAGAGTTCAGCATCTAAACCAACCATGAGCCTAAATTGTGGCAGCATTTTCAAAGTGACGCACCCATATTTTTATTTCTTTTCAGTAAAAGAGGTGCTTTGATTTATTTGAGGTTGGGTTTCTGCATGGTGTAACTTTTATGCGTAAATAACGTTTCATTCAGAATGTCTCACTGATATATTCAAAGCACAGAAAGTCTCTTTCACGCGATTAAAATACGCTCTTTCAGATGATCATGTTAGTCCGTCATTGGACGCGATACAAAACAAACCAACTGTGGGAAATTCTACGTGATGAAGTAAACAAAAACATTTCCATAACAATGGGATAAACTTAATTTATCCAGGCATATGCAAGCGGTTCTTGAACGTCATCAATTGCGATAGTGAGGAAAAAGAATGAAAAATGTGCCAAAACTTTTTTGTTCTTTACTGCTGTGAATTCACAGAAGTGTAATAGGAATAATCTAAGTTCTACACCATTAAAACGTTTTTAAACAAAACTATCGTTTGGACCATATACGCTACATTTGGTATTTTATGGTATTTTACTTTCAACCGAGTCTAGATAGTTACTGGTATTATTATCTGCATGTAAAAGGAGAATAATTACGTATAAACGTTTAATTCAATTTTTATTACGACACTCTAGTGTTTAAATTGTTTTACGTATGTTTCCCACGTTTCATTAGTTAGGCTAAACATACAGTGTTAAGTAAAAAATAATAAATTTAAGGAGGGCTCTGCATTGTTCTGTCGCTATACCAACACCGAAATAAAAAATAAATACAAAAGTAGATAACGAGATCTTAATGAAACAAAACACAAGCAACGTCGTGACTTTAAATGCCCAATTCATCCATTAACTGCAGAATGGTGTTTAAGAAAATGTATCTTTATAAGACCGATCGCTGACCTCATTAACGCAATTATTAAAGACTGGTGCATTAATGTGCGCTAGAACGCTACAATGTTCGCGCAAAATGTTTATTATAGTAAGGGGACATGTCTTTATACTGCATATGGCATAAAAATGAACTAAATGTTTGAAGATCTTTCGACTAACCGTTTTCATCTGTCGACCCAGTGCCCATGAATCACACTGAAAGAAGAACAAGAACTTTCTTGCCCCGAAATGCGATTTATATTTTGTTCACACACACACTCAGGACACATAAATAAAGGGCCTTTAGTCCTGTTATTTAATTCGGGCCTGGTGTAACTCGCTCCAAACATAAAACGGGAGCGTGAGATTTTTTGATAATATATCTTATAAGAAGAAAAAAGACACTGTATGAATAGTAACGTCTCAGATGTTTTACTCAGAGCAATCAGACAGACTATTGCTTTTATTCTAATAAAAATATGTTCAATATACAATAATGAAACTGCTCATAGACAAAAAAAGTCAGCAGCTCAAATAAAATCATTATCGTTTGTCTCAATAAAATAAAAAAAATAAATAAAGTCAATCTAGGCAACCGTTTCTACCTTCATTATCGAATCGCAGGTAAATCTATGTGAATAACAAAGGACGTAATTTAAACGGAAAATAAAAGTACAACAAAAAGTAGTAGGTGTGATAAATCAGCAGGAAAAGTTTCGCGAAACAGCAAAGAAGTAACTGCATTAAAGTGTTCACTTAACTATTGCGTTTGGTCTCCAAAGAGAATTTAAAGGCACTCACCAATTTCAGACAGGAGATCAGCCGGTTCCTCGTCCGACCTGAGGTGCTGGGGGTTCGGCTGCTTGCGACGGGACATGCTGCCACTTCACTGCTAGTTCTTACTGCCTCAACCACATACATTAGCGGCGATCTGGGGGGGAAATGCACGCCACCGTCGAGTTGCAAAAGTACAGAAATTATCTGGTGTTGCTGTTGCGCGGATTGCGCATGTCGATGTATAATTATGATAGTGAATAATGCATCGCGATTAATGTTGTTGTGTGAGAAGGATTGGCTGAACTCCAGCCGACACACACTGACTATGGAAATGAGGGATGGACTCAGCAATTAGCTGTCTCACTCTCCCACTGTCTTAGTTCAGCATCCTCCTCCCCGAAGAGCGCACCAAAACAGCGCTTATTTTACCCTGCATGCGGTCCACGCCGGAGGAAGGTCAGGTACTTCGCCACTCGTGCCTCCTTGGTTGGTGGCGGAAATTGGATGTCTGTTCTTTGTGCACCCCTCTTTCATTCCACGCTTTATCCGTTTCGTTGGCAATGGGATAAATACTTATTCAAACGCAATGAGAAAACTTAAAGTCTTTAAAAACTATTCTACCTTCCTACCTGGAATTACTTTTTGCATTCAAGTCCTTTTTAGATTTTACGACTTGGCTTTAAAAGTTTACCCGTGCCCATTCAATTAACTTAGTAATTGAATTACTTATTGACATTACAATTTTCAATACACGTACTTTTCAAAAAAAAAAAAAAAAAAGCATCACAAATGCCAACAGGCACACTTGAGAAGTTTCCTTTGTGATAACGTTTGTAATAAAATGTGCTTGTTTTTCTTTTCAGATTGCGCAAACGCACCCGACAAACATCAGTGTTTTGATTGCAATGGGTATGGTGTAAAAGCTGGTGCATCCAGCACCTCGGGAGAAAATATGAAATCCTAGACACTGTTACGGAAAGTTTGTTGACGAAGCTTTAGACTTCACTCAAAGTTGCGATTTCGACGAAAACTCATCCGCTCTTGTTTTTAGATGAGAAAAACAGTTTAAGGCACCGCTGGAGAAATCCGCGAAGTACCCCACACCGGGCAGCACGGTCACCTCTAGCCAGGGCTCATGTTTTCTGCTCCATCGGGAACATGACGTTTAGTACCTTAAAATGAATTTCGGTTCTTTGTTTTGAGCCGTTTCATTCCAGTTATAAAAACTTGGGAGCATCAGAGCAACAACAAAAGTTAGACTGTTGACTGTGATTAATCTTTAGGTGATGACTGCTCAGTGAAAATGATGTTTCGTGGTGCTGCTGTCCTGGTCCACAGCTCCGAGCTCACAGAAAGGCTGCGTGGCGTGTGTCAGTGAGTTTTAATAGGGCCCATTGCCTCCTGCGACCACTAGGATGTACTGCACAGTTATGTTTGAGTCGAGCTGTGCACCTTATAATGTATCGTTCCAAATTTACCAAGACAAATGTCCGGATCCACTCGTGTGCTGTCAGGACTGTGGATTTCGATTCAGTGCAAAGTAGTTACGTATAAACATTTATTTATTTCATACACCGATTCAAATTTAATGTACAAAAGTTGCCTATAAACAGCGACGATTTTATATAACTGTAAAGGTTTTAGTTAATATATTATCTTTAATCTCGCTTGATGTTGAAAGAGCAAAACAGAAAAACCATACTTCATACAGACTTCGGTTTACACATGCATTATATATATATAAAACATAAGCACGATGAGACTGAGTTATTTAAATAATGACTGCGTAAACATACATAACGTAAAATAAAAACGTATTATTTTTTAACATGACAAATTTCCTAAGACACGTTTAATAGTAATATTAAGCCGCAGTACTCATTATTGTGGTGTTACTACATATATATTTTTTCAATTATTATTTCAGTAGATATATTGGCACAGACATTCTACTTTCATCCTGAAATTGTGCACAAGAATTAGCAAAAAAAAAAAAGAAGTAAAATATCAATGGCAGCTAAATTAATTTTAATAATGGTAATAATAAGAATATATA
>JABJVR010000039.1:2468201-2492088 GCA_025773905.1 Chitala chitala | reverse complement strand
TCTCTCTCTCTCTCTCTCTCTCTCACACACACACACACACACACACACACACACACACACACACACACACAGACACAAGCACTACAATTAGCAAGCTATGTGGGGCACTAATCAGGCTCTCATGTTGACACCGGGGGGTAACGTCAACGTTCACTACAAACACATTCATGCAGTGAGCTATGGCACGCTGGCATTCCTGATGATGGTAGTCTGACAGACAGGAGAGCTGACAGGAGCTCCTCACAGGCCCCCGCTGAGCTGGACGTGTAACAGGCTGAGGAGGTCCGTCTGCATGATCCCACCACTCATCCGTGGAAAACAGCATGAAGAGCCTACGTGCCAAGCATGCACTGTATATTTTCCTAATAAAATCAGTTATGTACAGATAAAATTACATAATCTGCTAATTCACATCTGCTAATTTTCTTTTAATAAAGGCATTGTTCAAAAGTAAAACTCTGGTGAAGAAAACTTTAATACGTTAAAGGTTTGTTAGAGTTTTTTTGATTTTACAAAAACGCACTGGGTTGTTGTATGGGAAGCCATTTTGAACACCTCAGTGCTTTATGTTTATTTCATTAAGTTTAAGAATACTTTGTTCTTTCTGTCTTTTTTTCACATTGACTTGTGATGTTATCACTGTATTTTTCCACGTTTACATGTAATATGTGTGCTGTCATTACTAAACACTTTGTGGTGTAAAGGGTCATTTATAAACAGCAATATTGTGAATACAACAAAATTGTGCTCATAATTGGTCACCGTTGTTGTTGACCCAGTTTCAAGTTTTTTTGTACTTTTTTTGATGACACATATCCTCTTAACTAATCATTGAAAAGTTAAGGAGAGTAGGAAAATATTTTAAGAATTTAAAGAATTTTAAGTTTTAAAGGTCAGCAATAGCTGTTTGTAGCATGGTAACAGATATTGTTCTTTTACGGCCGACAGCTCTTAAAACAGTAACGCCCCCCAGAACTTTTATCTTCATCTAAAACTAAAAGGCAGGACCGAGAACAACAAACAGTGTTGACAAAAGGGTAGCATAGGCCTCACGTTGGCCATAAACCCCGCTCACGAGCTGCAGACGGGAGACCAGAGTTAAAGCTGCATGCCGAGAGCCACGTTGCCTTTGTCTGAAAGAAGTATTCTGGAGCTGACGCTAGTCCTCGTTGTGCCTTGGTTGTCCACCGCTGAACAGTTTATGACAGTCCCTGCTGTCACAGTTTGAGCTTCCAGCTCTAAATTCTAGTTTGTTTGCTTCACGTAGCATCAAAACTGCTTTCCTTTCAGCGTTTTATAGCCTTTCGACACTTATTTATCTTTCTTTTTGTGTATTAATAGTGAACAACAATCACTCGAAACCACCACGAAGCCGAAACAGAATGCAGGCACACACGGTGAAGACTGAGGTAGGGAGCCGAGGTGAGACGTTTGATTGGCTTCCTTTTGAAATGGCCAGGATGTTGGGATATTGTTTTAATACTGGCTTCCCTCCATATGAAATCAGTTAATTACTTTCTGCTAGCAACACAGTTATGAATAGAACAGTGTCTTCTTTATCTCAGTAGGGATGTCCATTAAACCAAAGTATGAGGACAATAATTATAATTTGCAGATAATCCACTTAGAGTGTCATATCAAGCTGAGAAAATGAGCCGAAAGCTGTAATTATCTACTAAAATGACACGAGGGCCAGGGTCATAGTGGTTTGCCTTTATAATAATCTTCTAGTTTCAGATGTCTTCAGCACAATTGGTAATAGCAATTCAATCCAACTTCTCTCAGTGAAATGTAGTGTGGTGCATGAGAATTGTTAAAATTAGAGCGTAACTGTCAGCCAAGACTTAGAGCGTGACCGTCCATGTTTTGCACCCCAAGCCATTTTGCAACATGGCATGCGAGAAGTAACTTTTGCAGCACCTTTGAATGTGTCGGGGACGTCTGCACATGAGGCTTGACACTGATTTGTGGATTGCGTGATGTTCGTGGACCAAGAGCACACCTGAGATAAGGTCAGAGAAGCAAATTCAACTTCATCAACATTCTTCACGGTTGTCTTAAACATTGCAATATGAACATAGTGCTTCGGTCGGCACTTGAACCTACTTATGACTGCTGGTGCAACGGTGTCTAACAAATAGCTTCAGATCCAAATTCCCAACATGTTGTCAGATGTATCACATAAAGTACAGTGAAACTGCTGTTAAGTTAAAGTTAAGAAGTACATGGACAGCATGAAAGCTTTAAAGTAGAATTCATTCAAACAAGCTTTGATGTTTTAGAATCAAAGGTCAATAATCATTTGAATGACCCAAGTGTTCCCAAAAGTAACTTTTTCGGTTTCTGTTTCAGTTGCTGTGCATTAAATTGTTTTACAGGTAATGTAAAAATGTCTTTGTGTCTGTTTGTGAACTTGATCACTGCTTTTCAGTGTTGGCTAAAGAAGCCTTACCGGACATTCGGATGCTGTTTTTCTTAGAAATGCAGTCACTGCGCATATGGATATCATCAAAGGAAATGTTTTTTCATAGCATATTGTTGCACATATTTTCTGAGTAAATTGAGGCAGGATATAGAATGATGTTTGTTGTGTGTACACACTGCTTTGTGTAGCAACAGCAGCACAGTCAGAGTAAAGTCTCCAAAGCTGACCGATGACAGCAGATGGAGTAAAATTAAAAGCATTAGTGCCTATGTGTAGACAAAATAACCCAGAGAAACGCACAGACCACTGATATCAAAGGATATTTATATATTTATAAAAATATAACCATATAATGATAGATGAAAATAAAAATCATTATGTTGATTGGAATTTTGAGTTAATTGTAAATATATATTTAAATGTTTTGCAAGATCAAACAGTACGCACACAAACACACGTTCTGCAGGCCTCCTTCCAGTTGGGTCATTATTCTGGAACCCACGTTCCTCAGCTTTTACATGCTGTTTATTAGGGCTTAGCTCTACATGTCACATCCGCAATACACCGTGGGTGGCATTAGGCTGAAACTTACAATCAGTTTTTGAGAACTTACATATAACATTAACCTTATTTTCACTAACAATTTGTCCATTTAGGGGACAGACCTATCTATTTTTATCTCACGCAAAATTTTCATGTTACACTTTAACATGAAAATTTGTGTGTATGTTTAGATGAAATTACATTTATGGCTATGTAAAGTTCTATGTCTGAAACAACAACAAATTAACTCGTAACAAAACATAAATTAACATTAAATATGTAAATAATTAAACAGCAATATTATCATATATACCAAATAGTCCAATTTTCACCGTTGAAGTAAAAATTTCAGTTGACGGTTCCATTACATTTTTGTCAGGTTGTGACTAAAAACATGATTTTATAAAAACAACAGGAGGAGCCACAAAGAGCAGAAAATGAGTAAACCAGAAGGTTCACACTGAAAGTAGCACAAGTTAACATCATGAGAGTCTCTCACACTGGGTTCCTTGGTTTTGTGCTGTTCATTGTCAACGAGTTCCTTTCCAAGGCTGGTCCCCTGGACAAGCCACCATTTTGCATTGGAACATATTATATATTGACTGTTCCTATTATTTTTTCAGGTTTATGAGACTATGTGTAAATGAACTTTAGGTTGAAACATCTCTGTATTAGAGACTTGACAGAATTTAACCCATGCACTCTATGGAACTAGTTAGCTCAGCCTAGTGTTAGGTTCCGCTATCAGACTTACTGAATGAAATATGTGTCGTTACTCACTGATAATTTCCCTGTTGTCATGTTTGTGACATTGAAATATCGTGGCTTTGTTGTTTTATTATATAAAACAAACTGAAAAATGTGTAGGTCTGTTTCTGTATAGGCAACACATGAGATAGTGATAGATAAACATGAACTATCTTTAATTAACAAATAAATCTTGCCATTAAGGTTAGATAAGGATATTAAAACAACAATTGTTAAAAGCTCCAACTGCCCTGTGGATGTGCATGGTTCCATTACACAGTGTGAAAGGCTGATATCTGGGTGAAACACCTGTCTCTGGATAAGTCACATGACACGGCCATTAGGAGGAGACCATCTGAATCTGCCGAAGTAAGGTTCAGAAGCGCATCCAGAATAACTGTTAAAAAACTGGCACTAAATGTCCACTGCTGATGTGTGTAAATGACCCATGCAGTCTCGTTAACTCTGTTTGTCTTTTAAATTAATAAATTTAATTATTAATTTAATTCAAGAACAACAACGATAATAATAATAATAATAATAATGAGGATGAAAATCTAATATTAACTTGGTTCTCCTGAAATGTATTATTTATATGACATAAAATTTAATTCGAAGTACATAATTAATTTATTTAAATGTATTATAAGTAAGTAAAATATTTTTCACAGTAACCTAGCATATGATGTCCATTCTAGAACAATTTCCTTTCTAGTTATATAACTAGATACAAAACAACAACAAAAAAAAAAAACAAAAAAGACGAAACAGACAAGTTGGCCACACAGTATTAAATTTTAAACCCTTAAAGTTATTGTAATTGCAACTTTCTGGAAACCTAAAGAGATGCGGCAGCAGCAGGGAAACATGCGCCTGGCCGTTGCAGGAGCTCAGACGTGCAGCTCTACAGAGAAAACGTGCTCTGAGTGCTGCTCCATACGTGGCCTCATTACAGTCAGCTGCACATAGTAAATTTTATGCAATTTTTTTGTTATAATTGAGGGCTGGTTGTGACGCAGATAAGCGGGTGGAAGTGGGACTGTACGCCTAACTCTGTTTTATGTGCATACTTGCTGTGTGACTTTGCACAGCAGGAAATGAGTACAGCTGTGACAGGAATGACACCGCCTCTTCTTACTGTCCGTTCCCATGAATAACCGAATAAAGGCTCAAATTTTTTCAATGAAAAAATATATTTAAAGATAAACAATGAAAATTACATCTCATCATTTATCAGCATTTGCTCATTCACATTTGTAGGTGTGTGTGTGTGTGTGTGTGTGTGTGTGTGTTTATAGTATGTACATGTTGGTATCTCGAGAACCACCTTTTTCAACAAACCCATAAAAGTTATATTTTATTGGAAATATTATATTAGAGTAATATTTTAATTATACATATACAAAAAACACATGCTACCAACCCTGTTGCATTTCATGTATTTCAGAGTGTGGCCATTAAAAAAGATGTACTATATAAGGTTGAAATGTACACAAAGGAAACAGCAGGAAAAGCCTGTTCTTGATAAATATATGAATACCATGTTCATAGAACATTCTGGTTAAACAGAGATATGTTCTAAAGTAGATAAAGCCATTCAGATGTAACGGAAGGTTCACATCTGGGTGTTATGGGCAGCCTGTCTCATCCACTTTCCCAGCCTTTCAAAGGCATGGCATGTTGCCTGGTTGTCATAGGAATGGATGATTCATAAGTTACATTAATCAAGCAGGTTCTTTTTTAAGGGATTGTTGCTTTTGTACATATAAAGAGAAACATTTCTTCTGTGTTAACACACATGGCAATTTGTAAGGAAAACATCTGTGGCAGTAGCAGATCTTGTCTTTAGGAGTTTATCTGCTTGCTTGTCATAAGACACTGTTAATTAATTACATCTCTTTTTTTAACCAAAGCCTTTCAAAGGTGTGAGGATGGCAAGTAACACACAAGCGGCTTTGTGTTTTTCTATTTTACCCTCAACATACGGCTTGAAAATTGTTTTGTGGCTCTACATTTTTTGACTTGTTACTTAAAGAAATTTTTTAAAACGCTGAAAGAATCATTTAAAAATACTTGTCACACCACTTTGGTATAAACACTTTCTTATGAAATGCTGAAATGTCCCACAACTGCTGCCTTACTTACAGTGATGTCATCACTAGGAGTGGTCTCACTTGATGGGGTAGGGGGGAGTGTTAGGGGTGCCTATCAATCAGTCAAACAGTCAATCAGGAGTGCCCACAAGAATTTTGGTGTCATCCCCTCGTCTGATGGCACCAATGGTATCATCCACACCCCCTGCATCCCGCTAGTGACTCCAGTGTTTACTCACAGCTGAAATGTCACTTTGTAATTTGTCTGTATTAAAATGAGCTGAAATTTCATACCATTTTGTGTCTTACACACAGCCACAAGGTCTGCGCTGTCATTCACAGCACTCAAACTGCACTTCAAATGGTTGCATAAATATGGCCGATATTCATTTACACATGTACTGTTATTTCACTGCAGTTTGGTACAGTTATGTACTACCTAGGCACACATGCAGAATGAACTTGCTATTCAGCTGTGCATGTTGACCTTCTGTTGCTTTAAGGGCTTAAAAAGTAAATTGTTTTGGAATTCTTTAGCTTTCATATATAAGTTTCATGTATGCAAAAAAAAATATTAATTACATGTCACGCAACAGCAAGAATTTACCACAGATGACTCACTGACAATAAGACCTTAAGAATAGGTTGGCATGGTGGGTTGCAAACAATACAAAAACAAATATTGACCAATGGTTAAAGTCTTAATTCTACTGAAATTATATATAAAAAACATTCAAAACTGGAGGTAATGATCTTAAACACTAAACTAAGAAAGTATCACTTAAGTAACAAACTAACATAATTCTGCTGCAGCATCCTGGTATTATGTGCTAATTTGCATAGCAACCAGTTCCTGAAGACTTGTGGGTAATGGAGTTTTATATTAAGTCATCAGAAAATCTTACATGCAAATGATGTCTTTTCTCCAGGTTAGAAGGCCTAACAAACCATTAACTTTTTAATTATACCATAATAAAAAAAACACAGAAACTACAGACTACAGATAAACCATAGCCATATTGCAGGAAAACCACAGATTGCAGATAAAGTTGGCCACACTACAGTGAAACTACAGTCTGTAGATAAACCACTACACACTAGGTTTACACATACCAGTCCTTGTGGGCGCTGTGCTGACTTGAAACTTTTTACATGTCAGTTATACAGATTCTGGGGTGGTCAGCCTCCTTTCAGATTAGCCAGCATGTAGCACATAAAAAGCAAAATTCACTACGCCACTTATGACACACAGTCATCGAAGAAGTAAAATAGTAAGTTTGCTACACCTCTTCAGATTCATCAGAAAAATAAACCTGCACATTACAGGCTACAGTAAGTGTTAAAGAGTTTTAGGCTTAAACAAAAGTTATGTTTGCAAATGCAATTATACCCAGTTGCACATTACATCAGAAAACTTTTACTACATTGGCAAATTTGAATATAGAAATTGAAGGTCTTTTTGTAATTTAATTAAAATCATATTTTAATAGCTCACAACATGTGCTTTTACCCCTTGCATGGATCAATTTACAAGAAAACTGCTACATATTCACATGTTCTATATATTCTCTGGCAGAACATTTACATGTCCTCTAGCGAAACATTCCTCACCGAGTGCAAAATTTAGCTACTGATCTACTGGGTTATTAACAAGGGCCAGCAAACGCGGCTTTGTGTTTCCTGTAGTCTAGACACAACAACTAAACTGGCAGAGCTGATATTAAACACGTCTACAACCTTTGAACATCAAGTAGCACATTTCAGTAGAAACCTTGTTGCCGCAGAAAAGGGGGATAAATTTAAACGTACGTGTTAATGACAGCAGAGGTCCTCTAAACACCTCCAAATGTTGCCTTTGCCTCTGTAGGTTTTTAAATAGCTTTCCCATTAGTGTCGCTAAAATACTGTCTTTTCAGTTATGACGTTTGTTAACGTCATTTGCTCAGTAACAGTATACAGTATTCATGTGTATATTTGAACAGTAAGAATATGTAATGTCAAACTACATAATTATAACAATGTCAAAAAAATCAAGTGAACGGGTGACAAAAGAAACGTGCCAGCATCTCCATGGAAACAGTTCCATAATATCCATCTCTCCATCCTAGCTGTAGTAAATACAACAGGTCACTTTACAAAAAGAAGAATGTTGGCAAGACACAGGTAAGCAAAGGGCTATGTTAATGACAAAATGGGGAAAAAATATACAAAGTCAATAATATAATAGGAAAACTCCAGAAGGCAATATGGAAACTGCAAAAAATTGAACTAAGATACAGGTGGAAATAGTTTAATGTGAAATACAATTTGGGGAAGAGGCAGCTGAAATATGGTGAGAGTTTAAGGCCAGGTGAATGAGCTGTAGTGGTCAGAGATCAGTCAGAGAGGAGAAGTCCACAGCTCAGCCATGTGTTACTACTGTTCAACCCACAATGCATGCTGGGAGAACACATTGCTCCTCTTGTCAGACCGGGGACCATGGCTGCCTATCACAGGGAGCCCCCCCCCTTTGTCCTTATACTCAGATGAATCTGTCACAAGCAGGGAGACCGCCAGTTTTCTTCACAATTTCATCTGACAGACAGCTTTCAGTTTATGACAAAAAGAAACATCTCAGTAATTCCTCTGCCAACCGAGACATGTTTTACACACATCTGACTTTTATTGCTGATTGATAAAGCTTGACAGAAAACATATCTAAGCATCAGGAATGTCAATATTTTTCCCGCAACTGAAGGTGACCTATGTTCCGATGTTTGCTAACCGCGTGAGGCTGTTTGCTGCTAAATTTGTTACAACGGTTGTGTGACAAGGCTGTTATGGATTTGCTATCTTAGCCTGAAGTGTTTGCTACTGATTATGGGATTAGATCAATAATAGTTTCTGTTCTGTTCTTCAGTTCTTTAATTCATCTTCTCTCTCATAATAGAGTGCACCACATAGATAAACATCACAGCAAAATCGAGGTACGGCTTTAATAAATAAAATTCTTTAAAACGTTTAAAATAAAAAAATTATGTTTGATATAATACTGCAAGAACATAATATATTTTTCTCTTTTTCTCATTTTCATGTTAGTTTTAGAATTTAAAATTTCTTTTAAGAACTAATATAGATTTATTATCTTGTAAACATGATATATGTGATGGAGTAGGATGTGTTACAGTAGATGGTAAGTTAACAATTAGTTCTTGTAGTTGAAGTGTTGGATGCATGAGAAATGGGCAGGCTTAAAGACCTGAGTGACTTTGACAAGGGACAAATTGTTATGATCAGATAACATTTAGACAAAGGGTCAGAGCATCTCTGAAACAAAAAGCCTTGTAGGCTGTTCCTGGTCAGCAGTAGTGACCACCTACTGACAGAGGTCTGAAAAAGGACAAACCACAAACTGGTGACATGGTGCTGCGTGGTGCACTCTACATGTAACCCGTGAAGCATGGATGCAGATTAACAGAAAGATAAACTCCATTTATCCCCGAGGAGAATAAAGGATGTAATTCCTTTCATCTTCAAAAGACCTTTTTAGATGGAGTCATTACAAACCCAAGTGAAATGGAATAAAACTACAGAAAAGAACCACCATGATTAGACAAACTGGACTGAATGCCGATCATAGATTCTGTCATTAACATGAAGTTACAACAATAGTATTATCATAACTGTTTTACAAAGTTCTCATATGTCAATAAGGAATATTCAACAATTAACACTCAGCCATTGACCTCTGGGGACTACAGCAAAGCAGTAAAGGACTGTACCTCAGTGCCCCTCATGTTTCTCAGTTTACCTCTGTAAGTACAATGGAGTAGATGAAAACCACATCCTGTGTCCCGTGTCCCAGTTTTACTTTCCTTAACCTAACATTACTCTAAATAAAGAGGACCAACAGATAACTGCTAATATGCCCTGTACATATTCATTAACAATTTACCTTGACGTTGTATATTAATGTAGAAACAAGCAATGGGCAGATGCAGAAGGCTGACGAACAATCTGGTCCAAGCTGACAGCAGGGCTACTGTGGCAGAGAACGTTGGTGGAGATTAGGAAAGCATAGTGACACAACACACAGTGAAGTGCACTCTGCTGCGTGTGGGACTGCGTAGCTGCACACCGATCAGAGTGCGCGTGCAGACCCCTGTCCACCATCTAAGATGCCTACAAAAACCATTTAAGCATTGGAGCTGGATCTTGGAGCTATGGAAGAGGGTTGTCTGGTCCTATGACTCCCATGTGGCCAGGTACATATGTGTCATTTTCCTAGGAAAAAGATGGCACCAGAATGCATTGTGGGAAGAAGACAAGCTGGTGAAGGTGGTGTGATGCTCTGGGCAATGTTCTGCTGGGTAAACTTGGGCCCGGCCACTCATTTGGATGTCAGTTGAACACGGGTCACCAACCTGAACATTGCTGAGGACCAGGTACATCCCTTCGTGGCAACAATATTCCTCAATGCCATTGGGCTATGTCAGCAGGATAACCCACTGTGCCACACTGTTCAGGAACAGTTTGAGGAACGTGACGACTTCACGCACATGGCTGTTCATGCTCTAACAAGGCTCAGCTGCAGTCAACTGGGCACATCTGATTGACTGCAGTGTATTTTCCATCAACTTTTGTTGTTCAGTGCTTTGGTGTTGAATTAAAAAAAATTGTACTTCTTGATGCCATTTGTTCCTTCCTTCTTTCGTTCCTTCCTTTATTTGTCTTCCCTAGTGCCATCCGCCCTACAGTTGTGCTTAGTTTCTCCTGCTCAAACACACAAAGAGGTCAAGATGTTTCCCTGGCCATGTTCCTTAGATCTGAATCAGATTGAGTATCTGTGGGCTAGAATGACAAATCCAATCCACAGAAGCTCCAACACGCAACCTACAGGTGTGAAGGACCTGCTGCTAATGTCTTGGTGCCAAATGTCACAGGACACCCTAAGAGGTCTTGCAGAGTCCATTCCTCAGCAGGTCAAAGTTGTTTTGTGGCATGTGAAGGAACAACCACATTTTAGACAGGTGGCCATAATGATTTGGTTCCTTGGTGTATATGCAACTGCACATGACCCAGTTCGGCCAATCAGAACACATTTCATATGCCCGTATGGGTTTTCTGCAGGTGGTCTGCTTTTTGTCTGCAGTTCAGACCACAGTCATACAGTTCAGGAAATCTACCCCAGTCTGCTTGTGTGACTCACTGCCCAGATCTGAATTTTTGCCCTTTAAATGAACATTTTACTTTTGGTCTCTGTGTAGCCTGGGTTAGACATGTGTTTGCAACTTTGACATGTATAAGCAGAACAAAAAAAAGAAAAGAAAAAAAACATTTTTTTTTTTATGCTGATGGTAACTATTCAGAAAAGATCTTTCCTGAAAGTCAAGCTCCAAGCCCTGTAGCGTTTTTTTTTCTTTTTTGTAACTGAGAACAATTTTCTTTGATAATACAAATATACAGAAATAACAACCACTATACTGTAAACATTCAGCTAAACAAAAGATATGAAGGCAAAAGCAATAGTATTTCTCTAAAATAAATTTAAAACTGCTGAATTATTATTATTAATTTATAGGAAGTGCTTTGTGAAAATAAAATACAACTCTGTCATTCAGATATATCTCTCGCAGAGGGGTTACCTTGCAATATCTCCTGGTGTTGGTATTTAAATTGCCCCACAATGTGTAAACTCTGTCATAGACACCACCTGAGGCATTACTGCTGGATTCAGGTAATTGAGTCAGCCTAAAGCTGGACAAAAAAACCGCCGCACTTCTCTCTATCATGTCCGAACCTCATGTGAAGTGCATTGACATAATGAAAGAATTCACAGTCCCAGCCCTATGTCCTCATAAACACACGTAGTCATCCAGGGTTAATCATGATTACATCAGTGAGGAGAAGAGAGAAAACTTTTTTATACCACGGGTTTGGTAAATACAAATTCTTACTGGGCCAGAGATATCATGTAACAGTGCAGTAATGTGGAGTTGCACACATAATTCGGACAGTCTAATAAAAATTCTATATTAATGCGCACTTAGTGTATTTTGTCACGGTTTGACTGGAGGTTTGTGTTGGGTTTTCATACCCCTTCATTTTCTTGTAAGTTTTCTTGTTACCTTGTTTGTCGTTGTCGAGGGTTTTCACCTGTGCTGTACTTTCTGTTTGTAGCTATATTGAGCTGAGTGCTGGATTTTGTGGTTGCTTGGTGTTCTTGGTGTGTGTGTTGCTTTGTGGTTTTCCTTGTGTTCTTTTGTAGTTCGCACATGACGTGTCATCTTGGCTGTACATGGTACTGATTTTTTTTTCCTCTGTAAAATTTAACTGTACTTTTATACCTCAGCTTAAAAATCAACCCCCTCTCTCTTTAAATTTTTTTTAAACATAAGGGAGAAAATAAAACACATGCTAATGTGTGAAACCCATACATCCAAATACACAATGAAAACGATGGCTTATGTAAGGCCAGGAGTTTTGATAAGCGCATTAATGGCACATTAATTTGCGGAGCCTTGAGGAGAAGAATCCGGAACCATGTTCAGAGCAGGAACACGAGCTCCTCTGAGGGCGAGCGGATTGGAGGCTGAGCTCCGTCCGAGCCGTGCATCCACAGTCCTGAAACAAACCTTTGTTTGTGTTCCTCACTCATGAAAGCAGACACTTGCCTGAAAAACTTTTTTTTTTTCAGGGAAACCCTCTAAACCAACATCCTGGTATAAATTTGCAAAACGCCATACAGGCCTGATTGTGTGTGCAGGGGATGCGGACCGCATACGAATGGCCCTTTGAAACGTCCTCCTCCTTCCACGGCTCACTGGCTAATGTATAATAAAATCAACAAAAGAACGTTTCAGCGCGGCCTCTGGGCCGCAGCTAGTCCACTGTTATTTTATCTTTGTACAGTATTTAATTGGACGTTTTCCCTGAAACACTAAACCCAGCTTCCAAATTACTCAGACCGAATCTAAGAAGAGGCTGATAAGTTTTTTTTTTAAACCTCTTAATTTTTTTCCCCCCCATGAAAAGAGAACAAAATTTTACCGAGGGAGAATAAAGTTACCGGCGCGGCGAGTCTTGCTTTGGGAGAGTGAAACTGGATGCTGGAAGCAGGAGATAGAGGACGGCTGGGAAAATCCTAAGTTGGGGATGGTGCTGAGCCAATGTCGTGCACCCCCGGCCTAGGCTACCACGCCAGGTGTCCGCTGCATTCAAACGATACCATTATTCATACATTCAAACAGAGTATTAAAATTCCCCCCAAAAAATCATTTGCAACTGAATACTGATATAATCCTGGAAATATAAGTCTCCATTAAAAGTTGTCCATTAGGAAAACAAGGGCGTCTTTGTGCCAGACTTTATGTATATTTATCAAGCCTTTAAAAAAGGAGACAGAGGGGAGGAGAGAAAATCCGACTGTTAATTGAAAACTTCATAGCCCTTGTATTGAAAGTATTTATACACAAAACAGTGAGCTTTTTGTGTACGTATTGTTTTGTGACTTGACAGTAGTTATGCTAATGCAAAAATGTCTGTCTTGAAATTAGGGTCAGTAACGTGACCACTTGATGTGCTGGCGGATTTCTGGGTTTGAACCCCATCACAGATGTTTTGTTTCAAGCGACCTACAAATGGCATTGAAGAAAACGTCTCAAAAAATCAGATGGGGGGGGGGGGGGTTTAAGACAAAGATTCTTTGTTTTTTTGAAAAACCAAAAATGCATTAAACATGAACAACAAATTATTAGCTTATTATCTATAATAATAATTAACATAAATATAATGAGAACGGGTAAGGAATCATTTATATTTTTCTTTAGTAACTTTCTTGTTTTGCCAAATAACAACAGCAGAATAGATCAAGTAATTGCAACTACTTTGAGACACCACATAATATGACATAAAAAAATGACGTGGGAAATAAATTACTTTCAATTTTTCATTACGATTTACACGATGTAACATGAAAAGTGCATACAATGCCTTGGTATGATTTATGTATTTATTTATTTATGTATTTATTTTTTGAAAACATACAGAACTTCGCTAACAACACCAATACAAACGGCAAGATATACATTAATAGTATGCAGAACAAAAAAGCAAATACACATAAATGTTCTCTTTAAATGTGCTCTATATTTTCTTTTCAACAGTGTCTTAATTAATGCAATAAATATCGAATGTCACACACCCTACTGTTGCAAGAGTAAACG
Source organism: Chitala chitala (assembly GCA_025773905.1). Taxonomy (NCBI): domain Eukaryota; kingdom Metazoa; phylum Chordata; class Actinopteri; order Osteoglossiformes; family Notopteridae; genus Chitala; species Chitala chitala. Next base: position 2,478,076 of record JABJVR010000039.1, on the reverse strand, counting down.
CTACTGTATGCTTGTTTCCCTGGTGCGTGGACGAACATGAGCAAACGGATGAATGAAATAAGTGATTTACGCACATATTGCCTGGATTCACCCTGTGCTTGTGAACAGAGCAGGTGCTGAAAATAGGGGTTTCCCCTTATTTCTATCCTTTTTTGGATACTTTGTTTGTTCAGCCGGTGAGAGGAGGGAACGGAAAGAATGGCCTCTGATTTCGCCCCCATTCTCTCACGAGCACATGGCAGAGCAGAAGAGGGAAATTATGAAATCTCAACAGCCTCTGCCATGGCAACTGGACAAATGGCTCCCAAGGAAGAATGTCGTTAATAGGAAAGCGCAATATTTCTCTTTGTCTTCTCACACTTGACACTTTTATCCTTGCATCTGTGTGATTCACGGCGCTGGAGCCGGCTGCACAGCGCGGAGCGTCGAAGCGCGCTCCAGTCCGTCTCGCCCAGGATGCCTCCGAGCCTGGCGTCGGCGGCATCGTGACCGCGCGGCTCCTGCTCCTAGTGTTAAACGCACAGTGTGCGCTTTTGCGAGCTTTCCACAGACATGAGGAACTCTAGCCTGACTCTAAAACTTTGCAGCAAACCTGAAATCGCGCATGAGTGATTCTGTGCATTTTTAAAATTAGCTACGTATATATCATCTTTAGAGCAGTTGTTTCTCATGTTAAATGACTCTGTTAGTAACATGACTTAAAGTGTGGATGAAGTGTTTTCGTTATGCTTTGATTACTTATTTATTTTTGTAAGCTCTTCGTTTTTATAATTGTTGTTCTGGTGTTTTTAAAGTGTATTTACAGCTTGGCGTTCTGATTTAGTTCTACAGAACTGGTATATTTTTATTCGCAGACTGCAATGTTTGCTGCCAGTTAAACTGCCACACAATAGATCATCGATGCTGTTGGACTGAAGGTTCAACTTTGGCCTCAGCTTTGAATGTCTGGGGTTGGAATGTTCCCCTCATGCATATGTGTGCTTTTCCCAGGTACTCCAGTTTCCTCCTACTGCCCAAAGAACTGCTCCTTAGGTGAACCGGTAGCACTGAACTGGCTTGGCTTCTTGCCATGTGAGTGAGTTTGTGCCGGTACACGAGGGACCCGCAGGGGCTGATGTCCCATTCAGGACAGGCTCTGCTTTGCACCCTGCTGCGTCCATAATTAAATAAGTAGCTCCTGCAAACTGACAGTGAATTCCCAACCACATGGGCCAGCCAATATTGGAAAAGTCCAGCAAAACAGCCACCTTACAGATGTGTGGCTCCAAGTGTGACAGGCTGTTTGCCTGGAATCAGACTCATCTCTCTGATTTTCACAAGTCAGAGCATCCCAGAAATCAGGCACTGTCCCCAGCATTTCCATCTGAAAATTTTGAAAGTTTGGGTGTTTTGACAGTAATAATTCATTCATTAATTTGAGATCTTATTCTAGACAGGGTTTCCAGGAGACCTGTAGCAACATAGGACACAAGGCAGGGTGGTACCTAAACAAGTCACCATTCTATCACAGGGCACAAGCTCGTGCATGCACTCACTCACTCACACACACACACACACACACACACACACACACACACAAATTAAATAGTCCACAAGTTGTCATTGTCTTCTAGCTTTTTGTTAAAGATAGTTTTGGGAGAGACACCCCACTCCCAAAGTCTGATTTTCAAAGTTCTGATGATATATGATGTAAATGAGTTTCACAGTCTGAACGGTTCCTGTGGTTTATTCTCGTTCCTTGCAAAGTGCCTGAGTGAGGTGAGACGTACGAGGTGTTCTTGCACAAAGGAACTACAACCCACACAGCTCTAATATCATATCTAACTTAGATCAATTACAAATGGAGCCCATGAACCAGCTAATTGTTCCCTTGAATTATAAAATGACATAGATGCATTGTGTTCAAAAAATACAATTTTTGCTTGACTGCCTCTCAGAAAATAATTTTTGTGGTCCTAAATTAACGTTCTGAGAAGACCTGAGCTTCGGCCAGGCAGGTACCCTACTTTGCAGCTTCCCCCGTGGATTAATTGAGATGGGCGGGTCGTATGAAAGAACAAAGACGACTATCTGTCGGCTCACTTCCCTGATGAATATAATTAGATATATGAAATTGAAATTCCTCATCAGGGGGCCCTGTTGACAGAGTTGTTTCTCTTTGAGGCTGTTAGCTCCTCTTGCACTGTCATTAATGACACGAGGCTTTTATTTATTTATTTGTGCCCCCCCCCAAATTTCTGGATGAAAAAAACTGAGCTGCTATCTCTGGCAGAACCCTTGATGCAGGCTATAAGTGATTTCACTATCCACAGCAGAAGAGAGATTATTGTTCTATTTGTGTTTCTTAAGCACACTTCCTTAATAGCTTTGCTCCTGTTTTCATGAACAGTACGACAAAGAGGAAAAAAAGAAAAAAAAACTATAAAGACAAGTGTCCAATGTACTGCAAAACTGTCCTGTGATTGTCTTTTGTAAATATATTTTAAATGTATGGAAAACTGAAATAAACCTCCATTATATATAACTACCTCCAAATGAAATTACTTATTTGACACAAAATTTAGCAATTAAAAATAGGGGTAGAGTATCAGTTAAACTTTTGTTCCATAAGGACTGTACTGTAATTATGAAGCTGTATTGTGAAATTAAAATGGTATAGACAAGTTATGTATTATGCAAAGCAAAGAAATGACAGCATATGGCCAAAGTGTTAATTTGAAGACATTTTTTCTGACTATATTGGTGTGACAGACATTTCACTGGTCATGCTTAGTTTCCTTTTGCAAAAAGCTTATAAGAAATGAATGGATTGACGTCATGCAAATGAGGGAGGGATGGAGGGAGTTTTATCGTTAAGGGTGCACATTAGGACTGTGAAAAATAAAGGAACGCAAACACAAAAGGGAAAGCAGATATGATATAAAAAGAGTCTGGTACACTCTTCTTGAATGAATGCCTAATTACCAAAAAGTGTTCCACTTTTTCATTCCCACCCACAGAAGCACTTGTAAGGGCACAGGGCTAAGGGTCCAGGCAGGAAACTGGTACAAGGGTCCCAGAGAGGGGCACTTACTCAGGACAGACACGGCGGCGAATAAAACCGCTAATTAAAGTTCACATTACAGGCAGAGCTTGTCTCGATTCTTATATTGACAGCAGAGAAGCCAGGTGTGCTGGGAAGTAGATGCCTTCACCAGGTACACCTGCACAAGGTTCCTGCCTGCCTTTTCATGGTACAGAGATTGGAAGTAAAGTTGGCAGTGCTTAAAGGTCACTAATGACACATGTCAGTTCAGTATATTTGCTAAGAGAGCCAGTAGGGCTTTTGGCATGCGGATTTAACATCAGTTTCTACTACATAAAACTGGATTGCACTGGATGGTAAGAAAGACAAGTGCCGTATATCCAGTCATAATGGAAATTAGCACATGGAGCTGGTGGGTAGTGCTGTGGGAGATGTTAGTAGTAGTGGTAGTGTTTTCTGATCCCAGGACTAGATGAAGGACTAGAGAAAGTAAACAGCCAAGACTTACTCATGAACCTATGATTTCGTTAGATGCTTATAGCTCATATCACAACGAGCATAACAACATGTTGTCATTGTGTGTTTTTATTTGAAATGCAGGTTACACTATGACAATGGTACTCTGTCACTTTTCCCCCCCACTAAACTTAGTGTTATTGCTTAAGTAGAGAGTTTTTGTCCTTCTTACACAACATTACCGTTTCATTTGGTGTTTTAGAAATGTTGTTTGGTTACTTATCGGTGTAGTTTTCATTGAAAATTGAAATGTACAATATAAACAATATTTTACATTTTAATTATCTGAAACTAACTTCTTAATGCATTGTCAAACAACAACAACAAAAAAATAACATGATCCGTGATGTAAAATTTAAAATCTTTTCCAATTTTTATGAAAATGTCAAATGTTGTGAAAAAGAGAAACATATTGCTAACCCTTGACAGTAAAAACAGGTTGTTGAACCAAGTTCTCAGCCATGTTTACTGGACTGGGCCTCGCCTCCCACCTGTTGTCTTAGAGTCTGGGCCCTTGGGCGGGTGAGGGAGGGAGGGGGGGGCATTATTTAAATGGTTCACTTCCGAACAATAAAAAAAGATACAATTTCCTTTCTTGGAGAAGTGGGCTTCAGCTCCTTGCAGCACAAACAACTTCCTCTGTGTTACTCCAGTTTCAAAAAGAATTAGGAGAGGTAATCAGAGGTAGCAATTAGGAGTCTCCTGCTTTCTGTAAAATAGGTGCTCAAAGTATTTAACTTGTATGGCACTATTATTTTGAGTTAAATCGATGTTTTGAATTCATCAAACATTTATTTCCACCATGTTCAACAAATTAAAGAATATTTCAGTTTTTAAAGGAGCTTGTGAGTTTTGTAAAATAGTATTTAATTTTTTATTGGATACATTTCCTAAATCTCATCCTGTTACTAGGAAATAACTTCATATAAAGATTTTTGTTATTTAAGCTTTAACAACAACAAATTATTGCCTAGAATGAGCATAATTAAGCTTTTTGTACAGAGATTGTTTGAGTGTCATGAAACAAAAAAATAAATGCATGGAGTAAAGTTTCTTTTTATAATGATTTGAGAACACAAGACTAACAGCTCAGATACGCAGGAACAGTATCGGTTCCCACTTCCGTCTCTGTGAGCAAAGTTAGTTTGTACAAATGCAGACACAAAGCTAACCTGACTAGCAATGTTAAAACTGTGAAAGGCGTCATGGTAACACACAGAGGATCATACTGAATACATCTTTTGTACCCGTCACAGGTTCCTTATGTATTTTCATTTCAGTGTTTTTCATTTAATCCTGCCTGGCCATCTCTGTTAATGTCACTTGTGTCAACTGCAGTGAGCGTTAAGTGGCTTCATCTACTTGATCAGCTCTCATAACAATAAGCATTTATGTTACATGCACAAAAAAAAAAAATCAAAAGCAGACATTTGTGAAGGCCTTTGCAAAGTGCTCTGACCACCTGCTCATAACTGGCTGCTGCTCCTCACTTCAGTCTTGACCTCAGTTCTTTGACTGACAGTATTCTCTTATTTCACCCATGCCTTGGTTAGTAATCTCCAAGGACATGTGGAAAAACATTCACAGATAGTTTTGAAATGGAGCACTTACTGCAGGGCAATGTGTGTGTTTAAGGAGCAGGCAGGAACTGCCCTAATGAGACAGTGTTTGCAGTGTGGAAACACACTCAGACATGGTCCCCCGTCAGTGTGTAATACTGTCCTATGATGAGACAGTGTTTAGTTACGGGACCACAGCACACTCAGATATGATCCCCCATCAATGTGTAATTTTGTCCTATGATGAGACAACATTTATAGCCACCAAACCATTTCTTTTTCCCATACACTTGCAGTAGGACCAGCTCAAGCTTACGACACTGCAGAACATCAGATTGTGTATGTGTGTGTGTGTGTGTGTGTGTGAGCGCATGTGCGTGCCTGCACGTGTGTGTTTCACTGTCATAGTTAAGCCTGAAACGCTGGTGTGGGAAACCGTTGTGGTTAGCAGTGAAGCCGGCTTGCATCAATTCTGCATTCGTTTGAAGCCTGCTTGCAACCCGCCGCTTTTAAAAAAACAGGTGTTGTGAGATTGACGACTTAAATACTTCATCAATCAATGCTTCACATAATGTGCTGTTCTCTGACTGCTACCGAAATCAGACAATCCATCTTTTCTCCATCAACCACTTTCAATTCCTCTCTGCTGTTTGTGTGTGTGTGTGTGTGTGTGTGTGTGTGTGTGTGCTTTGTTAACCTACAGGGTGTCAGTCAGGCCTGTGAAATAGACAGAGGCCCAGTTCTTCTGTGACCTGCCATTAGTCCTGTGCGAGTGTGAGTGAAACACAGGCGGGATCAAACTGGACCAGTCTGGCAAAATCTTAAGCTTCTCTGCTTGAAAGTAAAACAACAAAACGTCTGTGTTGATTCAGGTTAACACATTATTTACAATTCAAATTTTTTAAAAAATAGGTAAATATCCATCCATCCATTACCTTAATTCCTAGTGAGGGTCACAGGGAAGCCTGGAGCCTATCCCAGAGCACAGGGTAGGGGACACCCAGGGTGGGGCACCAACCCACCACAGGGCACACACACACTACAGGCAATTTAGACACACCAATCAACCTAACCTGCATGTCTAGCAACAGTGCTAACCACCACACCACCATGCCACCCTAGGTAAATATCTCTAAGTTTTATATGTGTCTATTCTACAGCTCTTCATAAAATCTAATGGAGGAATTGTGCGCACACATTTGCATACTGCAAACACTGATCATTGACTAACTTAAATGTAAAGAAAGTTGAAAATATCAGTTGCTTTACAAACGCTGGTAATAACATGGCAGTAACAGCTTGTACCACAAAGATTTGGAGATGCTGGCAAAATGTGTTTTGTGCCATGAGACATATCACAACTTTAAATAACAGAGAATGCAATATCAAATGTGTGCAAATTCAGCTGTCCAATTTATAACTTTCTCAAAGGCGTTTACTAACATTATAATTCAGGAATTGTTTGAGCAATTTAATAAAGATTGCTGTATTATTTTTAACAATTAATTTCCACGATCTGTCCATATAGTCACAAAAAGTACACAAGCAAACTTTTTCTTGACTTCTAAAAAATAAAAACAGGTACAGTTTCACTATTAACTTTCTCGTATTTGATTACGCTTCCTCTTGGCAGCGATTAACAGGATTGTGAAGCTTTGTGTTTAACACATGCGGCAGATTTGTGTAGCTCACAAGCATACAGTAACTAAATGTCCTGGGAGTGAGGGGACACTGTCCAGCCTAATTAGAACAATTTCCTGCTCTAGAGACACATTAATAGGTTCATAATTCCCTGTCTAATGAGTTAATGTTTTGTCCAATAATTTGTTTCAGCTGAACCAATAAAATTTAAACAACTTGAATAGAAAACCTTAGTTATATGTATATATAGTTATGGTTATAAATTATGTTTTGATAAAAAAAAAAAAAATCTGCTGTAAATTCTCTACACATTAAGCACAGTACCAATCAGAACGAGTGGAGTTGAGAGTTGTGGGGGGAGGGGCACTAAAACAACTGTTTTATTATATAAGCAGCTAGTTGCCCACTATATCAGTACTGGTCTCCAGCCTTTGTAGTACAAACACAGTCACTGTCAGGATGGCTTCAGGGGCATGCCACAAACACACACACACACACACACACACACACACACACACACACACACATATTACAGCTCCTCTCCTGTCCAACAGCCTAAGCCTCTTCTGTATAGGCCAGATCCAGGTCTGGGTGAACAACAAACACTAACTGAACAAAACTGAACAGCTGCATAATATTATTGGTTTGTTTAAATCTAGCCTTCATATTTGTGGGCCTATCATTTAAATGAACACAGCCTAAACCCCTCCCTGGATACATCTGTCAGAGTGGCATTTCTGTATATTCACTTTAAAAAGAACTTGATATTACAATACACACACATATACAGAATTTCTGAATATACATTATATTTAAGCTTGCTTAATTGTTAGAAGGAATAACATTTCACTTATTTTGACATTTTAATCACAGAAAAAAGGAGGGGCTTTAGTTAGTGAGACATGCAGAAGCAGCATCCTGGAGGCCTCAGACTGCTCCCTGTCGCTTTTCTGCGAAGTGCAGAAATCCGCAGTGGCCATCAGCAGTCTACAACAATGGAGGGTGGGGGATTCGCTTTACAGCGGGTTTCTGTTGCCTGAGCGGGGCAGAGATGTTTCCACATTATTCCCATGAAGCAGAGACCCCCTGATTTGCATCAAAGAGAAAGCAGACCCCCCACCCACCCACTCTTTAAAACCGGTACCTGTAAATCTCTTCTAATAAAAGAGGTTATTTGGGGGGGGGGGCACTCATGGGCAAACTACTGGGGATAAAACAAAAGAACAAAGATAATGGAAGATCTCAGCTGGAGCCAAACTCAATCACAGACTTCGCACACTCATCTGCCTGCTCCCTCACTGTCCTCTGTGTGTAACACATGACATGAAACACAGATGACAGAAAACACATTACTCTGCAGAGTCTTCATATACAATATCATACATTTTCCATGGCAAAGGTAGAGAAGTTTCAGTAAAATTGTACGTATGACAGATGTTCAGGAATTGATGTATATACAGAATATCTCATAATGACAAAACAATCTTTTCAAATGTTGTGTTGGCAAGTTGCCATGGTAAAAACAAAATAAATCACCCAGGGCCGTATGGTTGTATGATTATAACCAGGGCTGGTGACATCATTGGGTCAGTTGTTCCAGGCCCCAAAAAGGGCTTGTAACCTTTAAATAATAACTAAACAAATGGGGGGGAGGGTCTTTGGAGATCATCTTGTCCCAGGCGTGAGCAGGACTCAGCAGGCTTAACCATAACACACTGGGGAGTGGCAGCAGTCTGTCTGTTTGATACAGGGATGGCATCAAACTACTTTGACATTGATTATTTTAAAATAATACGTTATGACTTATCTCTTAGTAAAACTCATTTGTACAAGGACTTACAAACATCATCATGATTTTTATGCTCAGTCTATGACCAACCAAATATATATATATATATATATATATATATATAGTATTTTTTAATATATATATAAAATACTCATACTATACACTATATTTTAAATAACACGCACATGCACAAACACATGCACAATATGTGTGTGTGTGTGTGTATGTGTGTGAGAAAGTGTAATTTTGCAGAACAACACGATTATAATCAAAGTACACTTTTGTCACCTTTGTGTCTCGCTGGTTGTAATGTACCATGTTTTACCACCAGTTTAATTTAATCGTCTCTCCCGTTTTTAGATGACAATAAGACAATGAGACGGCTACAATGCTGAAAATCATACATTCAGTCCCTAAGTGATATCAACAAATTTAAATCACAAGGGCATTCCAGTAGGGGGGAGACTACTTGTATTTTTATGCAGAAGAGTTGGGAAATACCAATATTTATGAAGCACTTAGCATATATTATGCATGAAATGCAGAAGCCATTCTCAGGATCTAGGATGTGTTACACACTAATCTGAGCAGGCCTGGCCTGGGGGGAGGGGGCTACAGGGGGTGTGGGTGCACTATGGCTTTATCTGCCCAAACCTGCTTCAGAACCTGTATCCTACAGCTGTATTGCAGTCATGCCGTGTGCTGCGCAGTCACAGCAGCTGGAACAGAGTGCAGAGGAAGTAGAGTCTGGGCAGATGGTGTACAGGCCAAGTGCGGTCAGGGCAGAAAAAGTGCAGTCAGGGCAGACGGTGTACAGGCCAAGTGCAGTCGAGGCAGTCAAAGTGCAGTCAGGGCAGACGGTGTACAGAAGAAGTGCAGTCAGGCCAGATGGTATGCAGGCCAAGTGCAGTCAGGGCAGATGGAATATATGTGGAGGGCAAACTGAACACATCCTGAGAAGATAGAGCACAGGAAGGATGTAGTCATAGCAGATGCAGTGAAACCAAATGAAAAGCAGTCCAAGGAGAGATAAAGTGCAGTGTAATCCTCAGCTTTTCACATGGTTCATATACAGCAGTCTCTAACTTAATCCTGGTGAGGGTTGCAGGGAAACCTGGAGTTTCCATCCCAGAGCACATAGGGCACAGGGCAGGGGACACCCAGGGCAGGGCGCCAACCCACCACAGCACACACACAACAGGCAATTTGGACACACCAATCAACCTAACCTGCATGTCTTTTGACTGCGGGAGGAAACCAGAGAACCAGGAGAAAACCCACCAAGCACAGGGAGAACATGCAAACTCCACGCACACAGACCCAAGGCGGGAATTGAACCCCAGGC
>JABJVR010000039.1:2451444-2464133 GCA_025773905.1 Chitala chitala | reverse complement strand
TTCTTCTGTGAAAACTTTCCAGGAAAACCCATCTTTCTCTATGGTCTATTCTTCTGTGAAAACTTTCCAGGAAAACCCATCTTTCTCTATGGTCTATTCTTCTGTGAAAACTTTCCAGGAAAACCAGTTTCTTTTCCTGTAAATGTGTTGTTGCTCTGATATAGGCACAGTAAAAAGGTAATTTGTATCAGATGTCCAGAGCATTTTATCTGAGATGATACAGTATGCAAATAAAGAAATCCAATTTAAGCATAGGTTTTCATTCAGTTAAACATTACAAATCATCTGTATAGCTAAACTTTGTCCGAGATGAGAACAGATTTATGCTAATCTGATTTTTTTTACTCTATTTGGCATTTATTGTCAAATTAATTTATAAATATATAGATAATCTGGGCTTTTTGTATTTTCCTAATAAAAATGTAATCACGTAATCCTTAACAAAATTACCTTAATCTGATTACAAGTATTTTCAAATGTATGATACTCTGATTACAAGTACCAGATATATTTAATCTGATTATATAATCCAGATTTCATGTGGTCCGTTACTACCCAACTCTGCATACATTGGTCATCCAGAACACACAGATTGCTTTTCCCAGGAGGGGTTTTGGTTGCTTTTCCTTGTCTAGCTCGTTAGTGGGCGCCTCTGTTAGTTGTGAAGAGGAAACAACAGGAAGATGCGTCCTGACAGCATACCATTGCCCATCTGTGAGGGCACCCACTGCCTGACACATAACGAGTCTATGTGCTCAATTAACCACTGGCAGCCTAATTTTTCTGAGTCTCACCCCCCCCCTTTCTGCACCTAATCTCCTTGCATGGCCTTCTCACTTCAGCTCCTGACTCAACTCACACACAGACAAACTCATCTTATCAATGTGTCGGCCCCTTGAGTGAAGCCGTGATCACAAACAGGCTGCTGGGTATTTGGTTTGCAGTGAAAAGTCTGACTGCCTCTCACCTTTTGCCCAGTCTGACACAGACGGTAAGCATGTCCCTGACATGTCCTGCACCTCAGGTAAACGTATTTTTCAGCATCCTCTGGATGGATCCCTCAAAGCACTTTCACATGTTTGATGCCAGTGAATGCAGGTGCTGACAGTTTGCTGCAGCAAAATTGGTTTTGTGTCTGTGGTAGATTCCTCTAGAGGCAAAGATGTTGTGTCAACAATGCATAAAGCACAGCCCTAAAGGAAGGGTATTTAGGGCACCTGGGAAAATATGAAAAATAACTCATCTGGGCAGTAGGACTGTTTGCTTATAAAAGCATTAGATTTAACACAAATACAACAATTAAAACTAACACAAATTTTTCTCTCATTTTTAAAACAGTTGTGAACAACTCATGGTGTGACTTCACCACTCCCCCCTTTCCTTATTGCAGGTAATTAGCATATGTAAATCTTTAAATAAACAATCTTATCTACTCAAAAGCTATTTATCAGTACTAATGGTCTACTTTAGTAGACATACAAATAGCTGTCCCAAAATAACTGTGGGAAAAAAATCCCAATGTCCCTCCCATCCAAAATAACACAGGTCAAATATACATACATACTGTATGGATCTAATAAAAATTGATTATTTCTACTGAAAACCTACTTAAATAATAGACTAGAAAGAACTAATTAATTTATCAAATAATTGCTTTATAAAAGAGTTTTAGACATTTAGCACTGTTTCCTCCCAACCTGAAATAAGACTATTTTTGACACACTACCGGTCAAAATTTTGCATGCGTTATCTGAATACAAGATCATATAATTATTCATTTTAAAACTTTTACATAATCTAGGATGTGCATATTGCATTGTTCAACTGGACTTTTGCTGCCTGCTGTGCTTCAAAATTTTTGCGCAGTATCTGTGTTTTACTGTACTTAAAGGGTTTTGTAAGTATATATTATATTGGGTATAACACTTGAACTACGTGGATTTTCAAGTATAAATATATGCAGTAGAATGTACAGAATTCTCCATTATATTATAACACAAACTGACTTTGACTGCTGAAGTGTGTACTTGGTTGTCAGTGAAGTTATTACTGAATACGCTCCTACCAAGGTCTTCTTATCTCATGCTGTTCTCATGTGTTTGTAGAACGTATTTACGGGTTCGAAGGGCAAGTGCATTTTTAACCAACTTTACTCTTTAAATGAGCGAGTTTTACACGTTTGATCCATTCTACTGATCTGTTAGTGTACTTCTGTGAGAAATATTGTTCAATTAAAAATTGTCAAAAGTGGGATTTTTCAGATTTTTCTCCACTTATTTAAACTGTCAAATCATTTAAAACACACTGTAATCAGAAGTTTTCCTTTCAAATTATGGAAGTAAATGTTGATACTCATCAGTGTTTATGTACATGGTCACTCTTTGTTGCCAATTTTTCAGGTCTACATAAAGGAAAAGTATACAGGAAAAATGCCCATTTCTGACAGAGAGGACATGGTGATGTAGTAAATTGAACCAGCTGTGGCTAAGGAACACGGTAATAACATTAATACTATCCTGGTGGCTCCGCCCCTGAAACCGACTTGCTGTGCCGCTAATTACAGCAATTATGAAGACAGGGGCTATTCATCAGCGGTCTTTTCTGCATCTCTCCAAGCAATAAGAAGGCAAAGAAACGATTAATGGTGGGGGGGGGGAGAGACTCATCCCTGTCCTAAGGATAGGAACATGCACGAGGTTTGCTTGGCAGGAGAGGGGGAGCTGCAGAGAACCAAAACCCAACCCACTTGTTTTATCCTCATTAGCACCATGTGTCCAGCCGCCTGACCGGCCTCTGCCTGAGACCTGTGCTCTGGAGATGTTCTGTTTTTCAGACAGGACTCACTAGGGTGGCTGCTTAAGAGAGTGGAGCGCTTTGGGCCTCACTTTTGGATGAGATTTGTCCCTTTCTTGCCAACCCAACTATTGTCAATGGCCACATCTGCCACTCTGGCCAAGGGCACCTTTAGAGGGGAACTTTGTAAACTGATGCTAGCCGCTGACAATAATCTAAAATAAATCTGAAAGCTGGCAGCTCTAATCTTAGGGGTATCTAATTGTTATAGCTTTAAGCAAGGTCATATTAATTCTGCAGTAAAATACCAATTTCTATTAATAGGAAAAAAGTTACCAGTTGAATGAAAGCACTGGAGATGCAGGAAGAGAATGAGGACAATGCAAAGCAGATGACATTAAAGGCACCTTATGGGTGGCGCCACCAGCACAGTGTGTCCACTGGTCTCTGTGTGGGACTGCTCATCACAGAGGACTGTAGTCAGGGCGAGAGGGCGGGCAGACCACGGAGGCGGCGTAAATGAGCCCCATTCACGTCCCCCCCCCCCCACCGGCATATGGCACGTCATTGTCCTCAGCCACTGAGGCAGAAGTGATGCAATTTGTTGCCACGTCCTGTCATTTCACAAGCCATCCGTCCCACGAGGCCCTGGGAAACAGATGCGGACTGAGGGGAAGGGAGCACACAATTTCTCAGCTGCGAGCACGAAGGCGCGAGAAGAGCGCTGTGGAGCTGCGGCCACAGAAAGCGCTGCGCGGCTGCGCTACGCTGCTGACGGGACACGGAAACAGCGCACTCAGTGTTTTTAACATTTGCTTTCCACGAGGTGACAGGAAAGAGTCTCTGTGAGATCCTGTGTGAAGGTTGTTGAGTTTCCTAACAATGAACTTAATATTATGCTTTTACAGAGTTGTTTTAGGATTTTAGGAGTTGTGATGTCTGAATGTAAGGTAACCAGCTTCCTCTAAATCCTATTTAATATCATATCAATATCATCTGGGATTCGTGTTTGTATTAGGAGAGGGGACAATTTACACCTTTAACAACTTTATTTAAATATAAAAGTATATCTTTAAAATATATTTTTATAGTATTTCATTTCTTTCTGGGCAAATGTTTAAGTTAAGCAAATTGCAAAAAATAAATACAGACAAATGCAGATCTCAGAGGAAAGATTTATATACTTTGGACTGTCACGATGGAACGTGCACTAAAATGCAACATTATCAGTCAGTCCCAGACATTAAATATAAAAGATTTTGGTGCAGACCGTTTACATTCAAATTAACTGTACTAAAAACCCCCTTAAGTCTCCTGTTTTTCTTTATCAACTTTAGCGCTAACAAGTGACTATGATTTCAAACAAGCAAACCATAATAAAACAGATTAAAGTTGCTGTTGACTGTTGCATGCCATGAAACCCAGCACTTATCTGTCTGCTGTACTTCACAGCTTAAGGTGTTAGCAACTAAAGTATAATGAAAGAACTACAAATTCAATATTTCCAGGCTTCTGAGAATTCCAGAGAAAACATACATTAAATAAGCCTGTGTGATGCATGGTTTCACTTAGATGCTTTTATAAATTTTGCAGAGGACTGACATGGTGAAGGTGGGGGTGCTGTCCAGGAATTGCGCTGAGGCTCCCCGGCAGAATGATTTAAATTTTTTCTTTCACTTCTACCACAGCTATAACAGCATCTGGAAAACCTGCAGGGCTGCGTCTTTTCAGAACCAGACCTGAAGCTGTGTATTCAAGTCCTTTTACGTGCAGAACATGCAGCACGTCTGCATGAAAACCTGTACAGTTCCCCCAGTTATAATGTGTTTCAGACAGACACTGTCAAGAAACACGCGACAGAAGAAGCCATCAGTCAGAGTGATGCCATGTCTGACGTTCAGAAGAAAAAAGCAGTGTTTGCTTTGCAGGTTTACATCTCCATTTGCTTCCTATGAAGTGTGTGACGTGGGCAGAATAACGGAGCGCCTCTTGGGTGTAGTAAAGACCTTTACAGGACAAAGTGTAACACATCCCCTTTTCTCACCAAAGAAAGACATGGCAGAGGGGATGAGTGTCTGAGTAATACTTTAATTTGCCCAATAGGGAGCCCCCCTTCCTCCCACAGGAGGAAGGGAGGCTCATTTTAATCTGTTGCTAGTTGTAAAAAGTGTGAGAAAGCAATACAGCAAAAATTCTCATATGCATATGAAAAATCATTGGATGAAAGGGACTCGGGATTAGCGCTAGATAAATTTATACTAAGCTTTACACATTCAATTGACAAATTTTCTGTTTTGGCATCGTTGCTTAAGACTTCCTGGTTACCAAGGTGATGACATTAAACCAAGTGAAAATGGCTTGTTGTGTGTGATAAATTCAAACAAAGATGACGCACTGTACCGACTAAGTATATCTACAAAATTGGAGGGAGACGTCAAGCATTTCAAAAGAAGCCACCTATAAATTCTTGTTATGGAGACTATACAGCCTCCTCCAGCAAAAGGTCTCTTTGTTTAAGCCCATCTGACCCAGACTGTGCTGAATATCATGAGCTGTAGAAGGAGGGAGGTGGGGAGGGCACTTTGTGTGTGTGTGTGTGGGGTGGGAGTGTTGCATAAAGCTTCCAAAGGAGGTATGAAAGAGGGGGTTGTGGCAAAAATCTGTTAATGAGTGAGTGTGAACTGGCACAGACTGTTTGCCTAACCACAATGGCGAGAGCAGGCTAGCCAGGAGGTAAAGATCTGTGATGTAAACATTCAATGTTTTACTGAGAAGGATGCCAAAAAAAAAAAAAAAAAATCTAAATTGCAAAACTGAGGAAAATAAAACATGCAGTGAGTATAAAACTGTAAGCAGAGGAGGGCCTACCATATACAACATGTATGAAAAGGGTGTTTTTACCTCACTACATGGGAAACTTGGGAATTAATGAAGGAGTTAAATAACGAACAGTTCTGGCTTATTCTGAACGGCTTTGTGGGATGATATCTTCTCATACCAGCCTGGAAAGTTCAAGCAGGCTTTGTTAAGTCTTTACTTGTTTGTTCTTTACCTGTTTGCCTGCAGCTGAACTGAAGCGTTAAACTCTTGCACGGTTTCCCGTGTGAAAATCAAGAACAGGTTTGCACACACACGAACATTAATTTCTCTGCGTTAACTATATTAGACAGGAACTGTAATAAAATTTTACGCATTTTGATTTAGGGGAAATATTTTTGAAGAAATACTTTTTTCAGTTGGAATGTACAAACTACATCTGTTTATTAACCTTTGTAGTGGTGCTTGTCAGGCTCATGGGCAGGTCAACTTAGCATTAATTCACATCCATATTACATTTAAAGCCAGATAAATTTTTGTATTTATTACTATACACAAACTGCCTTCACCCTTTGAAGCAGTCATGCCTGACTAATACTTACGTGGGATGCTAGACAGGACTTTCAGTAAATTTCAACAGGTGGCAGCACTGGTTTGATCATTCCAGTGGAGCGCTGCAGCATTCCGGAACGTTCCCAGTTAGCTGATTTTTCCTCCTTTCATGCTGGATTTTACAAATGTCAGGAAAACAACTATGACTGGAACACCATGATTGTGAGCTACATGTTAGCATCACAGCTTACCCTCTACGTCTGCTTGTTTTTGTTACCATTGCTTTCGATTCATGAGCATTATTTTAACGTTCCTTCCTGCACGCAGTGTTTTGTGTGTATAGGGTCTAACAACATATTTTTTAATACAGCACCTTTCAGGTCCTATTTATGTGCTACACACTTTCAGGTGTTTGCAGTCACAAACGTTTTCAGATTCCTGTCTTGCCTGACAGTAGGGTCTCCTCGCGGTGGAGGACACACTGCCCTGTGATTACAAATTTCACTACGTTGAGATTCTCACGATGGCTTCCGTAATGGTAACAACAGATAATTCTGATCATCCACCAGCTCTCACAAATTTGCCTTTTTAGGTTTGCTTTGCTATTGATTTTTACTAAAACAATTGTTGCCTCAAAATTACAGTTGTGTTCTTCTGTGCCAAAATACGGTATATTGTACAAGAAGACAGTGTGCAGTAGGTAACAGCAGGACTTCTCCAGACAGGAGGCATAACACACAACACTGGAGCTCAGAGGGGCCATAAAGTCAAGAAATCAATAGGCTCATTACACTGTGTAATGACTGAGGGGGGCAGCACCTCTCAAAATGTGCCTAAAGATTTAATGAGCCTGATCCCTCACTTCAGTTTTGCATGCCTGCCTGACAGCACTTACAGGTAGTTGCCGACTTATGATGCAGATGCGTTCCGATGACCCCATCATAACTTTAAAATATCGTAAGTCGAGACAAAATAAATACGTGCTCAAAAAAAAAAAGAGCTTTAACACCAAGGCAGCCGAACTGTGTCGATCTGGCGAGAGCGAGGCGTCCCGCAAGGCGGGAGCTGCGTACATCCCGGCAGCGTCTCGACGTATCGTACCGCATACGTTGCTACGTTTGCCCGAAGTGCGAAACTTAAAATATTTTTACAATTTTGTCATATTGCTATCGTCATCGTAAGATCGAAAAGTCAAACTATTGTAAATCGGAGACCATCTTTATATAGTAATTACTGCATTTTAACATGCAATTCAACTTAACAAATGGTTCAAGTGAATGTAGTCTTTACCTGTCAGCTGTGTAATTTCAAAGGTAAACTTGGACCTCTGATTATTTTGGGGTCAGACAGAGCGGCAGGTAATTCTTGGGTCACCTCAGAACACAAGACTTGGATTTGAAAGGCAGAATCCAGCAGGCCTGTGGCTCTTAATTGGTGCTTCTCTGCGCTTATTGAGCACTTCCGTGACAGACCATGGACTTATTCCCGTGTCAGGCGGATGTCCAGGATTGTTTCATGATGCACCATTCGCTTGTGCCTTGTTTCAATTATGGGTGCCATGACACCAGCAAAATCACCAGTCACTTTCGCCAGTGCCAGACAATGTCGGTGGCACAAGAATGGGGGTTATGGCAATTACTCATATCAAGAGCCAGTTATGATCGCTTTCCACTGTATTTACTTGGACCTTGCAACTGTTGGGAAAACACAGTTTAATTTAACAACAATATGCTCACTACACAATCTATAACAGCGAATATTTCTGAGGCAGGGGTTATTAAACTTGGAAGAGACGTATTAAGAGCTAATCTCCTAAAACATTTTCCTGCTGATACCATCGGGTGGGGCTCTGCTTCTTGCAAATAGCTTGGCCTAGTAAATAGTCCTATTACTTAATATTTAGTCTGATGTTGCATTTACTTAAAATATCTTATTTTGCTAGGGGTTTGATATGAACTGTGATCACAGGGTGAAAATTAAGGGAATGGGAATTGTGTTTATGGCCAAGTATGTTTGTCACATACAAGGAATTTGTCCTCTGCATTTGACCCATCCCCCTGGGGGGAGCAGTGAGCAGCCACATGGTGCCTGGGGAGCTAACACTGAGTGTCTTGCTCAAGGACACACCTGGTTGGGCTGGGATTTGAACCAGGGACCAGGAGACTTCCACCTCCCAACTTATTAACCATTAACAGGTAGAATAAGTTTGCATTTTATTTTCCCTTCTGTCATTTACATTTTCATAAGGACACAAACACAGAGGCTTTGTTTCTGCAGACACTGGTTTACTGGCATACTGCATGTGAGAGAACTATAATTCAATTAGACAAACACAGCAGTTACTATTTATTTTTTCTAACACAACACAACAGTTATTTTACTGAACAGTTACTTTCTGTATTACACTTCCAAAAAATGTCATAATTTAAAAAATTATTTTAATGAATGTAATGACCTTTTCAATTGGCCCAATGTTTTTAATGTAACAGGCTGTCAATCCAGTGAGAATATGGTTTGGAGGAAGCCATTCTCTGTCAATGTTTGTTATAAAACAAGAGCGAAAGTGCCATGACCCCAGTCCTGTCCTGTCTAATCTGGTGTATTTCTAGTTTCTCTGGCAAAGGCCCAGAGTGGACCCAGTCCAGTCCAGAGGGTCTAGGGAAGACACAGTTTGGCATAAAAGGTCCTGAAAAGCGTGGTCCAAAGTCTGGCTCTAAGAGTCCTACATAGGTCCAGTCTGCCTTGACAGGGTTAGAAGAGGTTCCGTCTCCCTCGTTCACAGTTCTGTCTCCCTCATCTCTGATGCTGTTTCCTGAGTTTCTAGAGCCGCTTTTCACCTGCTCGGTACCCAAGTCTGTCTCAGTCTCCTTTGCTGCCCTCTCAGTTTCCTTCGCAGGCTTCTCAGTCTCCTTCCCTGGCCCTAGTCCCTGTTACCCCTGGTGTTGTCTCCCCTGGATGTTCTATTGGTTCTACACTTGGTGGTGGTCCCTGGTGGCGGTTATCATCCAGTGTCAGTACTTGTGTATTTCTCATGTTGCTTGTTCCCTTCTTTATTCACCCAGTGTGTTGTTTACTTTTGAGTATACCCCAACTTCACCCCTGTGATTTTCATAGACCTTTAAGTAAGGGATAAATAATGCAGACGATTCTGTGGACACTGGTGGTCAGTGCCTGCTATATATTCAAATGTCCCTGGTGGTCAATGCCTGCTACATATCCAAACGACCCTGGTGGTCAGTGCCTGCTATATATCCAAACGACCCTGGTGGTCAGTGCCTGCTATATATCCAAACGTCCCTGGTGGTCAGTGCCTGCTATATATCCAAATGACCCTGGTGGTCAGTGCCTGCTATATATCCAAATGACCCTGGTGGTCAGTGCCTGCTATATATCCAAACGTTCCTGGTGGTCAATGCCTGCTATATATCCAAACGTCCCTGGTGGTCAGTGCCTGCTATATACCAAAACGACCCTGGTGGTCAGTGCCTGCTATATATCCAAACGACCTTGGTGGTCAGTGCCTGCTATATATCCAAACGTCCCTGGTGGTCAATGCCTGCTATATATCCAAACGACCCTGGTGGTCAGTGCCTGCTATATATCCAAACGTCCCTGGTGGTCAGTGCCTGCTATATATCCAAATGACCCTGGTGGTCAGTGCCTGCTATATATCCAAATGACCCTGGTGGTCAGTGCCTGCTATATATCCAAACGTTCCTGGTGGTCAATGCCTGCTATATATCCAAACGTCCCTGGTGGTCAGTGCCTGCTATATACCAAAACGACCCTGGTGGTCAGTGCCTGCTATATATCCAAACGACCTTGGTGGTCAGTGCCTGCTATATATCCAAACGTCCCTGGTGGTCAATGCCTGCTATATATCCAAACGTCCCTGGTGGTCAGTGCCTGCTATATATCCAAACGTCCCTGGTGGTCAACTCAGGCTGTATATGCAAACAGCCCTGGTGGTCAAGTTGCACTGAATATGAAGAAAGCATTGGCCTTTGGTTCTCTGATATACTTTACTGCATCTTTTAGTGTTCCAGTGAAGTTTATAAAATGATGTAGATAAGATTTTTTAATGCCCTGTGGTGGGTTGGCGACCTGCCCTGGGTGTCCCCTGCCCTGCGCCCTGTGCCTCCTGGGATGGGCTCCAGGCTTTTCGCGACCCTGAATTGGACAAGCAGTATACACGATGGATGGATGGATGGATAGCTGATTATTTTTTTAAGTGACCCCATCCCAAGAAGAACTTCAGGGGGAGATCATTCATTGGTTCTCAGTATTGAATTAAGAAAAAGGTTATCACTAAGGATTTACAGCTAATAATAAACCAATGCTGCTCTTTGTGACCCTGCTGAGAGGGCAAGTAAAATCTTAAAAAAAAAATTGTTTAAGCTAAAGCAAATGGTCTTTCACTAGTGGAACCTGGTGACAGTAAAACTGAGAGTTTTGAGAAGTTAAAACCATGAATGGTTGATAGGTCCATCTAACATGGGCAACCCTACTTAAATTCAAACCTGTAACCTCACAGCCTAGTCAGAGCTACCAGACAAGAGGATTAGCCCACTGATTTAAAGACGCAAGTCTCTGGCTTGGGGGACTAATCAGACTCTTGTCCTGATTGCCAGGGAATTTCTACCATGGCAGTTTTTACCCTGCCACTTAGGGAACTCTGTCTGTTTACCTACTGCTTAAAATACATAAAGGATGTTTTGAGCATTGTTAACATACTTCACAAACTGCTTAATGATTCACTAGGAAATGAGAGCAAAAAAAGAGCTGCAGATTGTCCAGTAAAAGGAGAACAATGGATGGCATGTCTTCTTGCAAGCTACCGGGAATCACTTTAATTAATGCCGCAGCAGCTAGCTTCTTTTCAGCTCCAACCAATCACTCAGTTCTGCTCACTGATTTCCCAGCCAGTTGCTGTACACACTGTATTCAGTCAGCACGTTAGATGGAGAGCTGTGTGTGATTTAGAATATGGATCTAAACCCTTCAGGAGGTGGCATGGTGGTGTGGTGATTAGCACTGTCACCTTGCACTTCCTGCCCTCGGGTTTGATTCCCACCTTGGGTCTGTGTGCATGGAGTTTGCATGTTCTCCCCATGCTTGTTGTGTGTTTTCTGGTTTCCTCCCACAGTGCAAAGACATGCCAGTTAGGTTGATTGGTGTTTCCAAATTGCCTATACTGAGTATATCTGTGTGCCCTGTGGTGTGTTGGCACCCTGCCCTGTGCCGCCTGGGATGGGCTCCAGGCTTCCTGCACCCCTGAATTACGTAAGTGGTATAGAGACTGAATGGATGGATCTTTCTAGAAGTTGAAAAAAAAAATTCCAGCCTTAAGGCTTGAATTCCTGTGAGCAAAAAATTTATTTACCAAAAAGGTTAATGAGCACTTGTTCAACATGCCAGTTTTTGCAGTGTACAGCAACAACAGCTCAGCTATGATATCTCATAAATGTCAATGTAAAACATTTCATATGAGCAGTTGAGCTGTCAGACGTCCACGTTACAAGAATAGAAAAAAAAATCTTCATTTTTGGCTGTTTCCCATAAGAGGAGCTGGGAGAATCACCACAACAGATCAACCAGCACCTGGTGAACAAGCTACACACTGGCTTGGCAGAGGTTTTCACACCAAATGTTTGTCCTGATCTACCTCACCCCTTTTACCCAGGCTTGGCACCAGCTCTGGCTGAGACTCAAACCCCCATCCTTGGTGGTATGAAGCAGTGGCACTATGTACCCACCACCTTATACCACTTTAAATTTGCAAGTGATCCTGCTAAAGTATCAAGGAATTAAATTACCCAGAACAGAAACATTCATGAGAGTCTGTTAAATTTCCCTTTGATGCTACTGGATCAGTTTTGCAAGAGATACAGCAAAAGCTTTTTATCTATGTGAATTCCCTGGTCTTTGTTTAGTTTAACTGGGTGGCTGACAGTGAAAGGTTTGAAAAAGTACATCAGCATGTCGTTTGTTTTATATGCATTCTGTGGGGTTTTGTGTCTGCAGCACTTGGGTAACTGCAGTCCCCTTGTCTACCATGTTGTCAATTATGGCCAAGGGTGCAGTAGAAAGGACTGGCCCAGTTACACAAAGTGACATCTGCTATGTGTCCATTTAAAATCATAATCTGGATGACTGTCCATCTGCCTGCAGCCAAGCCATTGCTGTGTGATCACCCTTCAGTAGGACAGTACTGCTGTGTGATCACCCTTCAGCAGGACAGAGCTGTGTGATTACCCCTCTGCAGGACAGAGCTGTGTGATCACCCCTCTGCAGGACAGAGCTGTATGATCACCCCTCTGCAGGACAGAGCTGTGTGATCACCCTTCAGCAGTAGGACAGAGCTGTGTGATTACCCCTCTGCAGGACAGAGCTGTGTGATCACCCTTCAGCAGGACAGAGCTGTGTGATCATCCTTCAGCAGTAGGACAGAGCTGTGTGATCATCCTTCAGCAGTAGGACAGAGCTGTGTGATCACCCTTCAGCAGGACAGAGCTGTGTGATCACCC
>JABJVR010000039.1:2431866-2448952 GCA_025773905.1 Chitala chitala | reverse complement strand
TGTGTGTGCCCTGTGGTGGGTTGGTGCCCCGCCCTGGGTGTCCCCTGCCCTGCACCCTATGTGCTCTGGGATGGGCTTCAGGTTTCCCCGTGACCCTCACCAGGAATAAGCAGTTAAGATAATGGATGGTTGGATGACAATTGCAATCACTGTATCTTTAAGAAAACAACAACTAGCAATTCCTTTATATACACATTTTAAAGGTATGCTTAATGACTGAGAGTTCATGAAGAACTTTTATGTCATGACAATAGACATACAGACAATAGTTTCAGTTTCAACGTGAATAATTGTGACAAATGTCAATGTCAACAAAGACAACACAAACAAATGAAAAACTTCCATTGTGTGACAGCTTAAAGTTACATCCTGAGTTTATGTGCAAAATCATTCACTGGATTTTCTTTAGACATGGTGTTCCAGTTCTAATTTTCCACTCATATGGCATTAACTACAAATCAATTAATTGCTATGGTAACACAAATAAGCAAAACTGAGGCCCCACTTCTGTCAGGCCACACTGGCTTCAGCTGTGGACACACACCAGGTTGCAATGATCCAAGCATGGATACCAATTAAAATCAAATCTGTGTATTAATTATCTGATCATATACTGCACATCAAACAAAAGCAATCAATTGGACTGATGTAAAGTTTCCTAAATTTAGCCCCATCTAAAGGGAATTAGGTTTGATTGGAAACCAATAAGACAAACTCGACTAATCCCAGAAACACAGAGAGAGTACATATGCAAATGTTCTTACTGAAAACTGGGCTAGATGTACAGTCTAGAGGTAGGAGGCTGAATGCATGTTATTTCCATGACTCACTAAATTAATTAGCCATAGTTATAGAAACACCCTGTTATTAACTTTGTGTGCACGTTATTTCTTTTGATTAGTCTTACTCTTTTCCTTTGAATTTGCAAAACGAAATTAATATGCACCCAAGCACCGATAATTAAAGGAATTACACACTGATGGCAGGTTAAAATGTTTCCACATTAGGATGCATAAAGTTGGGTTTATACAGAAGCTGATTAGAAATGCACAGCAGGACAATCCAGAAAGGAAATAATTACACACTAATAAAATTGCCGACAATTAAAAAACAAAGGAATTATGCCTGCTTATTGAGTGTAATGTTATATGACCAAAGTCTTACGGCATGAACTGTAAAAGACACGAGTAACATATGGAGAACACCGACACCATGCCTTTCCGCTGCACAAAAGCGGAAGTAACAGAACTGGAAAATTGGTCAAATTCAATTCAATTCAATTTATTGTGCCTCAAAGCGCTTTACAGAACAAACTGCAGATGTTACAGAATAACAGCGGTAGGAATAAATACAGATGAAGCCAGACAACAGTGGAGGAGAGGAACCAAAAACTCCACAGTGTGAAGAAAAAAAACCTCTGGAGGCCCAAGGTTGACTGGCTGCCCAGCCCCTCCTGGGCATGCTAACATTACAGAATAAACAGCTACTTTTTTTACAGTATGAATGTAAATAGCACTATATAGTCCTCCTTTGCTCCAGGTGTTGAAGTAACTTTCAATTGGCTCATGGTGTCCCTCAGGTAAAGCTTCATCCAAGGAGGTACACTAGGAGTCAGCAGCTCTAACAAGGCATCCCGCTCAGTTGGTGCCCAAGCAGGCACCAGATACACACATGTACAAAGAAAGATTTCAGTGAGGGGTTAGCAAATAATACAAACTCTAGCAGCCCCATAGCAAACTGTTACATTTGTATTGGCATGTACAGCATGTGCCAGAAGCAGTAATTACTGTGAGCTATGGAAACTGTTATGGGAAGGCTAAATTAAAACGTATATAGGGCAGCGTGGCGACTCATTGAGTAGCACTGTTGCCTCACGCCTCTGAATTTGGCTGTCGGAACTGCGAGTGTGTGTGTGTGTGTGTGTGTGTGTGTGTTTGTGTGGAGTTTGCATGTTCTCCACATGCATGTGTGAGTTTCCTTCTTGGTTCCTTGCTTTCCTCTCTTAGCCCAAAGGCATGATGTTTATCAGACTCCCTTATTTTGCCCTTAGAGTATGTGCTTCCTGTGATGGGTTGACGCCCTGACTGAGATGTACCCTCTTTCTTGTGCTCTAATACAGATGCATATATTAAACTTTCTTCACCTATTCATAATCTTGTACTGACTAATGAGCTATACTAATTGCTTATTAATACCATCACTAACTGCTAACTTACACATTGTCATTTTAGTGACAAAATTGACGTCACTTCATACTGTTAACAAAAGAATGCAAAAACATGCTCTGGAGAAGGTGTCCAGCAGCCATTCTGAAATTTTAATTTCTATGCTTGCCCTGCAGTGGGTTGGCATTCCGCCCAGGGTGTCCCCTGCCCTGTGCTTCCTGGGATGGTCTCAAGGCTTCCTGCGACCCTGAATCAGATAAGATGGTAAAGCAAATGAATAGATGGATGCTTCTATGCTTCACCCTAAAGGTATGATCTTTATGTGCAAGGTCCACTCTCTTTACAGTGCTGTGTCGGTACTCCTATATGGTACACCTCACACCTCTAGTTTCTGTTGGACCATTAAAATGGGTACATTAATATACTGGTCCATTAAAAGCTGACAATACTCAATAGAAACTCACAGCTCATGTTGTACTCTTCAGAAGCTTTACATTTCAGATACAGGTATGTCCAATAAAGCAGCATTAACTACCTTTAATACTTTGTACATTTGTGTTAATGCACCATCCTGGGACTGTCTCACTGTAGATTCTAGAATTTATATGAAATGGGTGAGATTACAAAGCTTTATTCATTATTGTAATTATCATTAATACATTAAAACATTACAGTAGTCACAAGTTTATTTTGGAAACACACACACAATGTATATTTGGTTTGGTTTCCTGTTTATTCTAATTTAATTTAGTAATACCACTGTGTGCGTTTGGTTTATGGGTCCATGAACAAACACTAAGATAATAAAATTTCTCTTGCCCATTAATTTGCCAGTAGCTCTGTTCCTCTGGACTGAAGTCAGTACAATTGCTTCATATCAGTGTATGACCCTGTTATCCAGCTTGTCGTGTTACAAATTCCTTATTAATTATCGTATCGTGTTCGTTCTATGTTGCTCTATGTATGCACCAAGCACTGCAGCAATTTCCTAGTAATGTGAATCATCTTCACTTACATGGCAATAAATATTTTCTGATTCTGATTCTGATCTTTTCTGATTCTGATTCTGTATCTCTATGGAGCACTCACTGTTTTACTGTAGCTCAAATTGTATTATGGAAAAAGCACAGCAGAGACCTGAGGCCTGATAACGAGGCCCTTTTGTTGAATTTCAGTATCTAACAGCAAGAAAGGTGCTCATCAGATGTTCATCAGAAGAAATCTCTAAAGTGAGTTTTTTTGGTTTAATGTGACCTCAGACTAATAGGGTAAGCAGGCAGTGACAAATTCAAATATAGCAGCGAGCAGTTAATATTGGAAATGCTATAAGAGGCATCTATAAATGTCAGCAAATGGGACATGCCTTGTGATGTAGGACACTGTATACCGGGATTTAGTGGTGAACAAGGTTTATATTCCAGTTAACGTTCTGGTTTTACATTGTGGAGGCTCATTGAGTAGAATAACAGGATGGGACAGAGTGGGTTAAACGCAGAGTACAAATTTTACTCTAACATGTATGTGAAACATGAATATGTACTCAATGACAACAAAGCTGTTTCTTCTTCATTCCGGTTAACAGTTGCAACCAGCCACACGTTAAACTATACGTGAATCAAATGTCTTCCATATAGAACTTGGATTGTCATCATTTGTCTTTCATATCCTTCTAGAACCAAGGAAAGAAAATGTCTCGCAATTTCTAAGCAAACAAATGAGGTATCACTGGTAAGGCCAGGATATCATTTCTGCAAGTGCACCAAGAATTAAAACTATTGCTCAAGTCAATAAACTAAGAGATGCAAAAACAAATGTCCAATATAGAGGACAACGATGTGTAGGTGGGGGTCTAAGAGACAAGCTGTTAATACTTCTGTAATAAAGTAAAAAAAAATTAAGAACACTTTTGTCTACAACATACAGAAGCATTGGACTGGGGGGGAATAGTGGAACTGACTACCCAGGTCCCGGGCATGGGGAGGGACCACCAGCAGCCTGTGGGGGTGTTATATAGGGTGTGCTAGGGGGGACTTCAAACAGTATAGATGTACAAGTCCCAGAATTAGTTGCCACACCTCTGAGGACACGTACTTCAAAAAGCAGCACAATAGTACTATTGTTAAAACGTACTTAGTTTTGTCTGTGATCGTCCAGTTTAGTTACTGGTCCAGCAAAACTTACTTTGATAACCTTGTCCTTGGACATTGACTGAACACATGACTAAACACATCCTTTCTTATTAAATCTTCCTCAAATCAATACTGTTAATGAATGAAAGTGTGGAGGACTCTTTATTCATTATGGTAAAATGTGAACGTACAGTTCTCATCTGACAGATGTGACAAAATTAAAAGTATAATTTATAGCTACTGCATGTAAAGTTTTTCCCCCTTTATTTACGCTTTATTACACGGGACAACCACTGCTCCGGTTCCTTTGGCACAGAATACTTTTTGACTGATTGAATACGTTTCGCAGTGAGATGTATTAAAGATATAACAAATGACCTTGGTGAGGTTAAAAAGTTCTGCTTGTAAAAGAAACAAACGTTGATGATTTAGAGCATACAACAGGCTCCAGTTGTTTTCCGTCTGTGTAAACAACTGTGTACTGATACATTAACACACTCTTCAATTAAACGTGTCATGAAACTAAGTATCAAATTAATGAAATTGTGACTTCTTATTCTTATGTCAACTTATCTATATAATAAGATGCATTGTTACATTTGCATTTATTCATTAAGCAGATGCTTTTGTCTAAAGCAACATACAGATGAGTAATAGAATATGTGCATATTAAAATGAGGTTGACAATATCTGGAAAATTATTCCCAGTTAGTGCTGGTTACTGGCACCCCATTCTTTGTAAACGTAGAAGACAAGTTACACATAGATTGGCAAAGCAATTTGTTTAGTTTAATGGAGTTTTGCATGTTATAGTCCCTGGCCCCCTTCATTTTTAAATTTATATGACTGTTTTTATTAATAGAACATTTTAGTTTTCTCCATTACCTTTCTATAGGTAACCTTCAGCCTACTGAGAAACTACTAATAAGTAATAGAGTCACAGAAACACATAGACCCAATAGCAGAGCTAACTTGCTCTTTGCTCCGTAAAGAATCTCCAAAATGCAATTCAAACCTTGAACATGAAAAAACAGGCAAAATAGCCAGAAGCCCAATGATACTATGATAGAATGGGAGGGCTGAGGATAGGTGGGATGGGGGAGTTCAGAAAGAGGAAACTCAGGTCAGGAACACAGCACTGGGAGAGCACTGAATGCCCAGTGTCCAGTGCCCATCATAGACGATCAATAATACCTCATGCTGGAGATATATTTTGTGAAAGTCTATAAATAGTTGATGGCTGATAAAGTGCAGGGCACAACTGAATAATTAGAAAATCACAGGTAACAGGCTGAACACCTGAGCTGTGTTACAAACCCTTGGTAGTGGATGAGGCTGTACAAGTACTGCTCTAGCCACCGGTGCATCGTTGATGAAGAAACACATATAAACTCATATTTTCAGTGCAGGCTCTTCCCTATTAATGCTACCCAGGTCTCTGTTACACGAGCTAACAATGGTGGTTTGTGTTCAGTCTAACATAGCCCAGTTCTGACTATGTATAGGATTTCTTTAAGCATGAGCTCAGTCCTGGACTTGGTTGGTAGACGATTTGCCCCCATTTTCCGCAAACAGGCCAAAGTCATGCAGTTCAGATCAATTTTGAATTCTAAATTGCTTTTAATGTGAATCAATGATGAGCCTGTGTAGAGTTAGTACCCTGGCTAAAGTGAACACTGCCTTCTCACCTTTGTTGCACAAATTAGCATATAGACCCGCATTGCTGCCATGACCCTAGATTATGTTAAGTGGTTCTGAAAGTAAATACTGTATCTTCAAGAATATGTTTTTGGACAGTGAAGGGGGGAAAAACACAAATATGGGAAGATCAATGTACAACTGGGTAGTTTTAAACAACCATCACAAAGTGATAAGCCCGTTAACTGAACAGCAATTATTATTTTCATGTTGTCATTTTCAAAAAGCTTATTTGATCCTTATAAACTCTGTGATAAATTAATTCTTGTCATTTAAAAAGTTTTTTATAGGCAATGGAAATAAAGCAATGTGAATGAAAGTAATTATGTGACAATTACAGATAATAATCACAACACAGTCGCACCATACAAACGTGTCAACACACACTGAACGCGCATATTAAAAAATGCAGTTGAACCCTTTAATCCCCCTGTGTAATTTTCCACTTAAGCATGTAAATCGAGACGAATGAAGAGGCGGGTAAAACCAGGAACGTCGTGCATTTGAAGATTTACATCGCTCGTATCAGTTTGTTGAAGAAAGGGCAGAGAGAGGCGGTTACGGGTGGGTCTTTGTCAACCCTCTGCAAGGCCTCTGGGTAATTGGAAGATCAGAGTCTCTGAGACATGATTTAAGAAAGGAAACACAAAGCATTACCTCTTCACATGTAATGCCTCTAGGCCCGACCCTTAGAAGGCTGGCCGTGTTGGCTTTGAGAAGCACAGAGAGGGTGCAGGGAATTTGAGATGGGGGTGGCAAGTAAATAATTAAATAAATGAGGGAGAACATGAAGCGCATGTACGGAGGGCAGTGGTGGTGGTGGGGGGGGTGCGTTACTTTTTCAGGAGCACAACGATGAGGGGAGCACTGGTTCAGAGATGGTCTGCCTATTACATAGACTCTGGAGTCAGCTGGGGGCTAAGTGCACTGATAACCTGGACAGCCGGTTTTACAGGACCCAACGATTTCCACCTCAGGCACCCGATGCTCCTTACCTGCTCTCCACCAATCACTCGCTCGCATCGATCAACGCTTAAACGAGCCTCTCCGCTTTGTACCATGAACAATAATTTAAAAAAAGAGAGCATTGATTTTAAGTAATGTTATGAGAGACCTGGAGGTGCATACGCCAAGCAAACAGTGAGAAGCTCTTGGTAGTCATTCCCAGCGAAACAAAAGGCTCTTGATTACACTTCAAGTGCGTGGGGGAGAAAAACCGTAATTGCAGTTAAACATGTTAAAACTTGTATTGGTTCAGTTATGTTGCAGTTCCTCAGTTCTTATACCTGCGGGGAACCACAGAGGTGTGAGCTCTTTCAAAAACAAGTAAGTCAATGGCTTTGAACTCAGTTTCTGCATGTTTTGCAGAGGAAATGATTACCTTAACATCCCTGGGGTAGTGTTTATGTATTTATACTGTTCCAGGTGGAGTAATTCTGTCCTGGCCATGACCACTTTATCAGTATCAGGAGTGTTATTTTACAGTTTATTTTGATTGTCTGTGTGGTTTTTATTTATGTTTTTGGCCTGTCTATTTACTGGCCTGTTTATTTCTGCAGATTAACATAAAAACTGTAATGTCAGTATTGCATTACTTTGTCATTCTCATCAAACGGTTTGTAATTTATGCAGACCGCCTGGGTTACTAAACTGCTAATATCACACATATATGTAAATGTGGATAGCTGTGCTATCAATAACGGTTGAGATATGTAAGTTTTTCTGTTACATAATATTGTGCAGAGAAGACCTAAATGTACACGGGGAATATGGAAAAGGTTAAAAAAATAATACTGTACCTTATATGGAAAGGACACACAAAACAACTTGGAACAAACGGCCAATAATGCTTACATGAACCTTATAGGGGAAAACACAAGAAGCACATTTTAACAAACACAATTCACTTAAAAAACTGACCCAGGTAGCCTACTGTGGTATTTCAAAATTTAAAATAATGACTGCAGGTATCTCACAGGCAGCCTCAGCAGTAAAACTGTAGACTGAGAGACCCCCCTTCAACAAAAGGTGAGAACAGCATTTTATAAGCTTTCATATACTAAGAATAAACAGGAACAGAGTGGTAAAGGAGATTAATATACCGTAGTGCCAAAAGTATTGGGACACCCCTCCGAATAATTGGATTCAAGTGTTCCAATCACCCCATGGCCACAGGTGTATAATATCAAGCACCTAGGCATGCAAACTGCTTCTACAAACATTTGTGAAAGAATGGATCGCTCTCAGGAGCTCAGTGAATTCAAGTGTTGTACCGTGATAGCTTGCCACCTGTGCAATAAGTCTATCTGTGAAATTTCCTCACTACTAAATATTCCACGGTCAACTGTTAGTGGTATTATAACAAAGTAGAAGCAACTGGGAACAACAGCAACTCAGCCACAAAGTGGTAGGTGACGTAAAGCCTTACATCACCAAGTGCAATGCAGAGCGTCAGATGCAGTGGTGTAAAGCACACTGCCACTGGACTCTAGAGCAGTGGAGACATGTTCTCTGGAGTGACGAATCACGCTTCTCTGTCTGGCAATCTGATGGATGTGTCTGGGTTTGGCGGTTGCCAGGAGAACGGTACTTGTCTGACTGCATTGTAAAGTTTGGTGGAGGAGGGATTATGGTGTGGGGTTGTTTTTCAGGGGTTGGGCTTGGCCCCTTGGTTCCAGTGAAGGGAACTCTTAAGGCGTCAGCATACCAAGACATTTTGGACAATTTCATGCTCCCAACTTTGTGGGAACAGTTTGGGGAGGGCCCCTTCCTGTTCCAACAGGATTGCACACCAGTGCACAAAGCAAGGTCCGTAAAGACATGGATAAGCAAATTTGGGGTGGAGGAACTTGACTGGCCTGCACAGAGTCCTGACCTCAACCCAACAGAACACCTTTGGGTAGACTTAGTGCAGAGACTGTGAGCCAGGCCTTCTCGTCCAACATCAGTGCCTGACCTCACAAATGTGCTTCTGGAAGCATGCTCAGACCTTCCCATAGACACACTCCTAAACCTTGTGGACAGCCTTCCCAGAAGAGCTGAAGCTGTTCTAGTTGCAAAGTGTGGGCTAACTCAATATTGAACCCTACACACTAAGACTAGGATGCCATTAAATTTTATGTTCGTGTAAAGGCAGACATCCCAATTATTTTGGCAATATAGTGTGTGTGTGTATGTGTATATATATTATCATAGTCATACCTCCACAGGCAGATGAACCTTTCCCCTCATTGCTAACACAGCGGGCACATGTATAAACCAGTGTGCCTCAACAGAAGGATTGCACTGTACAGTCCATTCAGTCCTGTTGCTTTGATCCCTCACAATCCTCACTGCACAGCTTAAGTTCTGACGGACGTGCAACTGCACCAAGGTCAGTTTTAATAACTGTCTGTAGTTAGTCATCAGCCGACACCCGTATTGACATCTAAGTTAGAAGATCAGAATTTTAGCGCAGATGAAAGACTCTTGAACCGTGAAGTAATCTAAGGGGAGACAAATTATTATTGATATTAGTAAATTGGTATTGATACAGATTTGATGAGTTTGAAGCAGCTGTACAAGCGAACGGCACGTCATCGCCATTGGCAGAAGTTCACTGTTAAAAACCTCTTTATATTTCTCACCCACATGCCATGCTTTGAATATTAATAACGTTTCTCCATCTGTATATTTGTAGTGTTAAGGTATTTATACCAGACATCTGGCACAGCAGCTGAAATACACTGCCTTGTTTTTACACGGTAGTGAAGCCAGTGTTATAGGCAATACACGCCTACTGTGATTTCTGCACGAGCTCCTGAAAGTCACATTCTGTGGCCAAAGTTACGCTCTGTTCTCTTGTGTTGTGTTTGTGCAAATTATTGTTAATATACGACTTTATTAGGATGCAAGTTCATTATTAAACTTGGTAGGAAAAACCAGTCAATCAAACAAACAAACTAACTAACAAATAACTGTGTCTAGGTTCTACAGCGAACATAACACTTTGTTCAAGTGACAACCAAAGGGAAGCAGTCACAATGTTGTGATGTCTACTCATGACCTGCCTCTAAAAACCCGCAGACGGAAGACTTACAAAAAGATTGTAGTTAAATAAGTCAAACAGGGTAATCTTTCTTCTGTTTAACTATTATTCCTTTATTACATACAGAAAAAAATGTACATTTTTTTGTTCACTGTTATTTTTACACAACTTTTCTTTATGGCATAAGGCATTTATGGTAACTTTTGGTTTATCTTATAGACTGACTTTAGAATGAACTAAAATTAATGTAGAAATTTTTTTTGTACAGATTTTTCAGCAGTCAATTAGGAATGAAGAACAAGGTATGAGTTTGTTCAGTTTAATTGCTCATACTTAGGTGAAGAATTTACAAATGCATGTAATTATTTAACCTGTAACCCTTTATGGGATAAGCTGTTAGGTAATGGCTGAATGGACCTAGTGATATAAAAGGATTCAGTCATGGCATCTTCATACATGTAAAAAAAAAAAAAAAACTGAAATTCAGTACATAATGTTCATTCTTTCAATATTTAGTAAAAGGCTGCAGGTGTAAACTTTGTATCATGATATTCAACCTAATTACTGCTGCAAGTATATAATCATTAAATATTTGGGAATAACGCAAAATGATTAACTGGGAATCATGCAGCTGATATACAACATACAATAACATGCAGTATGCTGCACCGAAGTTGTATAACTTGCGTCTTGCCATTTATGCATTATTCTAGATGGGGGAGGCACGTAATTTTCATCAAATGTATAACGCTGCTTCTGAAGTTCAGTTACGATCACATTAACCTGTTGTTAAGGAACAACTTTACATGTATTATTAAATTATTAAGGCTGCAGGATACTGGTGCCACCTAGTGGTATAAGATCTATAATATAAAATATAATATAAAATATTACCTACGTAGGTAATAGGGCCGTGTCTCTATTTTTGGCGATTTAAGTCTCTCATGTACATTGCTATAATATGTCATTTTCCGTACAGGGTCATTATTTAATTCCAGGGTCAGGTACTTAAATAAATTTCCTCTTTGTTTATAGAAAAACAATTACTATAAACATATTTTTTAAGTATTTAGAATGAAGACCACTAATAAAATAACAATTTATTTATATTTTTTTTATTGCTCATTAATTACGAATATTATATGTGAACCCTGGTATGAACAAAAACCAAAAAAAAAAAAAAAAAAAAAGATAAATATTATTTTAGACAATAAAGCATTTTGATTTAAAGACTGATTAAGTGAGAAAAAAATGTTCCTTGAAATATATTGATTTCACAGACCAAAACATGTCATACAAGGTAAAACTTTTAAACAGAGGTTAAGATTGATATAACTGAAGAAACGCCATGGAGGAGGCCAGTGAAATATCTCACCCCAATCCAAACATTTTGGATAAGCAGATCTGCACATGGTCTCTGTTGATACCATTCTTAATGTGAGATCCTAATTTATATTTTTCAAATAATAAGTGCTAAAAATTAATTAGTTTTGTTTTATGATGCTTTGGTAGTTTCTGTAATAATGTTAATGAGAACATAACCTTCAAATAATTTTGTTCATGCAGTGTACTGCAGTTTTCTAGATTCCAGTCTTGGAATTGCAATAGTTTATTTATATGTTTATTTATATGTTTAGAGTATATATTTGTGCAAAAGTGAACATTGCTTCGGTTAATTTAACAAGGAATTATTTTTTTTTATTGGCACGTTAGATTTGCATCTTTCAATTTAGATACATTTTCAGAGGTAAGACTTAGATTTTTCCATTGTTAAAATGTGCAGTCCAAATTGACAGATATTATTGCATTATTATTACATATTTTTATTAAGATGTAGATATCCAGCACTTTTATGTAATCAGGCAAAATTTGAAATAGCCATAATGCCTTTTTCCAAAAATGTAACCATGTGTACCAAGGGGCGTTAGTATAAGGGGTTCACTAGGAGTTATATCTCTGCGTGGACCCAGGTGGTTTTATAATCCGGATGAATGACATTTGGATAATTTTCTCACAAAAAAGAAATGGAAAAAAGATATGAAATAGTCTCATGTATTTTAAATAACTTTCACTGACATGGTCAAGCTTGCAAAGCTGATGTACTGATTTAAAAAGCCAAAGTAATTTTTGGTGTTTTACTTTGCCACTTTGTGCTAGAAATATATGAGGCAGTTAGTATTTAGTTAATAATAATTATTCCCAAAATTCATATTTTTGGTGCTAAACCATTACAATTTGTTGCATAATTTATTTTGTCATTAATAGCAGTGCTGGAAAAAAATTTTTTATTATGGCTAAAATTAATAATCTCTGCATGTGATTTAAGAGCTTGCTGTACTGGACCATACTGAATAAAATATTTTCTCTGAATCTGCTTTGAATCCTGAAGGCACCCAAACACTAAGACAAACCCAATGTATGCCAGTAATGTATCCCACTTTTCACTGTATCACACCCCTAAAACAAG
Source organism: Chitala chitala (assembly GCA_025773905.1). NCBI lineage: Eukaryota > Metazoa > Chordata > Actinopteri > Osteoglossiformes > Notopteridae > Chitala > Chitala chitala. Next base: position 2,436,466 of record JABJVR010000039.1, on the reverse strand, counting down.
AGGCGTTAAATGCACCAAACCAGTAAAGATGTACTAAGATCTGCTGTTCTTGACCCGAGTACTTTCAGCCTGCGTTACAGCCAGGAGACAGATTGCCTCTCACGCCCTGTAGGTTACAGATATGGACTATAATCCTAGTCTTGGATCGGTCCCCAGGCAATATGCTAACAGCCTTTAGTGCGGGCCAATTTACAAGGATCCGGTCATGTTTACATCAGCCCCCCCATGTGTACCAAAAGAGCAGGGGCCCCACACAGAATAGAAATGAGCAAATATGAATAATTCACTCTTCTTTGTGGCTATTAACACATTTTCCCTGAATAAAGTGGTAATAGGTTATCATCTGTGAAATGGACTTGCATAACAGAGGGTCTCCGGTTACACGGGAGGAAATTAATTTCACAGCACATCTGCTGAGACCTGACGTGTGCATGTTAAGTACGAGAGAATGCAGCCTTTCAGCTCTGATAGGCCTCTAATTAGATTAGCATGCCTGTTCCCAAGTAGAAGTCTGCTTTGATGCCAAGCAATACAGCTGTTCCTTCTAGTTTTCTAATACGTGTAATAATGAGACATCGTAGGCGATAATTAATAAAAGTGTAATGTATTGCGTTACCTTATCAGATAAGTCAAACGCTACACTTGGTTGAGTGCATTTTCATTCACTGGCTGTTATCAATAAGTGTCTCAATGTTTAATTAAGCGCATTTAATCATAAAGACAACCAAAATTACGCCAAAGAAAACAAATAGTTTTTTCCTTTTCTTGTTGTAATGACCTTGGGAGTGATCGGAAATACATATTGTTTGACTGGAAAATAATTTTAAAGGCTTCAGTATGTGTGTGACATTACTTTACCAGTGGCCCCTTCAGCAAGGATATGGGTGTTACAATATAATTTTTTTGTTTTTGTTTTGTTTTTAAATCACAGCTACGCAGGTTATTTACAGAACCGCCAGGTTGGCCTGAGCTCAGATTTAGCTGTGAAACATTGTTTGTGAAAATAAAATAAATAAACAAATAAAGGAATAAATGACATGTTTTTTAGTGTAGACCGCCAGTATTTTGAGTCTAAGCTCGTCGAACCCGCCATCCTGAATTGGATGAGAAGGTCTGAAAATTGTTTTTTATTGGATTTAAAGGGGGAGGGAAGGGGAAGGAGGCTCAGTGGTCAATGCTGTTGCCCCACCACACCAGGACTGGGGGCTCGAATCCTCCCTCTTGTCTGTGTGTGTGAAGTTCGCATGCTCTCCTGCACCTTGTGGGCTTCCTGTGGGTACTGAAGTTTCCGCCACAGTCCAAAGACATGTAATAAGCCTGATTGCTGTTTCCAAATTGCACAGTGTGTGTGTGTGTGTGTGTGTGTGTGTGTGACTCCGCGTAAGATAAATGGTAGGGAAAGTGGATGGATTTAAAAAAGAAATGAATTAAACCGACAAAGCAGCTGTATCCAACATGTACTGCAGTCTGAATAGTTTTATCTCTGTCTTGTTGTACAGTACAGGTGGATGGTATTTTTAATGTCATTATTAATAATGGCATTATTATTTTATTTAGGCCACACACAACTAATTCGGTACAGTTTCAAGCTGTTGCTGTCTGTTTCCCATGTCCTGCTTCAGAAAGCCTGCCCCAGGTCCAGTCTTCGAAACACGTCGTTCTGACTTTGAAAATGATAATTTGAAAATGATATTTGCACTGGAGGAGATTAAAAATAAATCTCCATGAGTTGCAGGACAGATTAATTACATGTGACCACAACAGGATGGAAAGGCTGGAGTCTAGAGAGTACAGGGCAAAAGCAGAGACTCGCTGCCTTTCAGTACAGCCGCTAAGCAGTAATAGGATAACCCCAGACACCTCAGCAGCCTATCAAAGTGCCCCTTAGACTTGACCCCCAGGTGAAACAGGAAAGACGGCTTTGTTCACAACAATTCACCCCCGGTGCCACCCAGTAATGAACTGACCTAAAATAATAGAAAACCTTCAGCTACCATTTGATGATTTTGTGGGATAAGGACAGGGATCCCGATACGGAGTCACAGTTCATTTCATTTTTTCCCCCCGCCGATGAGATCTTCGCTGTTATCTGATAAAATTGAACAACCATTACCAGGTTCAGTTGAGTAAAACCCCCTTGACTGCTCTTAACAGAAATCCTATACACTCCACTTTGTCAGCAGTTTTGAATTCATTGGCGCAGCGGAATGATAGGAATAATCTTACCAACTAAGATTGACAGTTCATTTCAAAAATCAATATTTACAATTTACTCCTTTCAAAGTTCATTCAAGAGAAGATTCCATATTATCCCTTTCCAAATAAGCTGATCATATCTCAGTCCGGCCTGGAATGAGTTTTCCCAAAATGTGAATTTTTGGTAAAAATCAATGTCAGTATTGTGCACTTTAATCTAGCCTGTGATGACAGTAAATCTTTATCTTTTTATGGACCGGCGCCAGTGGCTGCTGACACTATTTCCTGGCAGAACAAAACGTGGGCCGCGTGGACCGCCACAGATACACGGGGCTCTAATGTGGCTGGACACGTTGCAGCGGGGTCATTAATCAGACACGGTGACAGCCGCTTCTCCCCGTCCAGAGCTATACGTCTGGGGCCGGTCGCCGCGGGGCAGGCCCGGGAGCGCGGCGCTGAGAATCGCTCCAGCTGCATTTTCATCCACCAATCAGAAACTGTAATTATTTCTCCTTCTTTTCAATTGCTTCCATCAACGACACTGCTGGGACTTCAGGAGAAGTCGTTAGGAAAAAGGCTTCGCTTCAAATTGCACGTCAGAATCGGCTATCTAAGTGATTAATAATGTAAATTGTTTTGCTATCCCTGATTTTTTAAGTTCCTAAATATATTTTATGTTTAACCTGTAAACCTGAGCTATAGCAATGTTTATGTTTTTATCAAAAATAATAAAAACAACTCACAAATAAACAAAAAGTTCTAGTCCCAAAAAGGATAAAGCAACAGTACAACCTACCATGGCAGACAGAAAACATATCCCTCTCAGAACACAAGCAGGGAACATCTATATAATGGCTGATCAGACCGTCATACACACACAAGGCGGACACAGCCAATCACACCAATTATCTGCAAAACTAAAGAAATCAAACAATTTCATCAATTTGAGAAAAAAAAGTTAAACATTAATCAAAACCCGAAATATCCACAACTAAATATAAAAACAAAAAATAAAGAAAATATCCCCACTAAATAACACCGCAATAGCAGACACTTAATATGGACTAATTGATTAATTGAACCCACTTTTCTGTAACGACAGTTCTGAAACAAGGAATCCTTAACACTGACAACTCAAACAAAACAGCTCAAAATTTTACACAAATCAACATGACAAAATGCTGAATGTACAAAATCTACTAAATGTGTGTGCTACAAAAAGAACAAATGTACTTTAAATGCCAAACAAACATATAATTTAAAACATGAATTATACAACAAATATATTGAAATATATACACAAAAATACAAAACCAATACGTATCAGTGGTTGAGGTCACAATCCTTTAGCATTGTGGCTGTGCATGCAGCCCTCACAGGCTCTATGTAAAGTAACTGTACATGCTAGATACTTTCACAAAAGACTGATCACACAGTATGTAATTGTATCATGCTAGGTTATATATGCACAGTTTGCAAGCATTGTCAAAGGACTGTGTGACATTTTCATAATCTTCAGCAGTGATATGCAAATTACAATTATTAACGTAAAATGCTTTTAGTAGAAGTGAAGATATTCAGCAAAGATAGGAATGAAACATTAATTTGGGTGTGATATCTTAAATGTTGTCAATCCTTATTTAGAATTGATATGACCTACACATGTAGATACGTGCAGATTGGGGGAAATTTTTGTGACAGAAAATCAGAAATCAATCAGCTCCTGGAAATGGAATAAGAATAGTAGAAAGTACTCGTGTTAGGGTCTCAGCTTTGGTATGGCGTGTATGTACTGTTCAATATATGCTTTTTTTTACAGTTGAGTAGAAACTGACTGAACTTGGACTCAACATGCAAAAAAGAGTCATCAATTGGAACCTTTGTCTGGTTTAAATTTAACTGTTTGTCATGGTTAACAGTTCAAGATACTTCTATTGGAATAGCTGGGAGTGTTAGACCCAACAGCAGTTTGATGGTAGAAGAGGTGGTGTTGGGTGGGTTAAATTTAATACAAATATCTAAAAGTGGAACTAACACCAGGCAGGCTTAGATATGTTCCAAAAATAGGAAACTGGACAAGAACGAGAAGAAAGCATTTAGAAGTAAACAGGACACAAAGTGTCACGCTGGCCTGATGTCACAGAAATGCTGATGTATTTCAGTCAGGAACTACTATAAAGCAAATAACTACTCAGCGTTACTGCAGTTCTACAAAGCTGCTTAACTAATTAATGTCACAAGATAATCAGCTCATCGCTGAAAGTCTTGAGGTCTTCCATGTGACAACTACACCTTCACAAGAAAATATAGCAACAACTACACCTTCTACAAGAAAATATAGCAACAACTACACCTTCTACAAGAAAATATAGCAACAACTACACCTTCTACAAGAAAATATAGC
>JABJVR010000039.1:2392950-2419564 GCA_025773905.1 Chitala chitala | reverse complement strand
GTCTTTACACACTCTCTCCCTACCCCGCTCTCTGGCTCTCTCTTGTCGGCCTTGCTGCACACCTTACACACGACAGTATGAGTGTGTGTGTGTGTGTGTGTGTGTGTGTGCGCGCCTGTGTGTGCGTGCGTTCCCACGCTCTTCCTACCTTGAGGTGTGTGGCCCTCTTGAAGGCCTTGCTGCACACCTTACACACGACAGTATGAGAGTGTGTGTGTGTGTGTGCGCGCCTGTGTGTGTGTGCGTTCCCACGCTCTCCCTACCTTGAGGTGTGTGGCCCTCTTGAAGGCCTTGCTGCACACCCTACACACGTGGCAGCGCTCCTTGCCGTGGGCCTGCCTGCAGTGTCTCCTCAGCATGACGGCACTCAGGAACACCTGGTTGCAGTAGAAGCACTGGTGCAGGCCCTGCTGCCCCTCCGTGGGGGGCTGCTTCGCCGCCGGCCGGTTCACCTCGGGCATCTGGAAGTGGCACCACATGAAGCAGCAGTCAGTGTGGGGACTGTCCCCAACACATCAGCAGCTTGCCAACACATCATGCTGCATGCTCTGCTACATTTGCCAGGACATGTTTTCAATCTGAAGAGGGCTTTAAGATTGACGTGAGCGCGTACGGTCCTCACCCGAAAGCCGTCATCAGCTCCCACGGTGCCCGCAGCTGGGTGGTTCACCAGGATGACCGGGTGGGAGGAAGGGGCCACTTGCCCAGCGAGGCCAGAGTCACCCAAAATGGCCGGAAATTGCTGTCCCTGTGGAGACATGCTAATGGCTCTCACTTGCTGGGCCAGATCAAAAGGGTTAATCCCTGCTCTCTGCTCCTCTGACACATAATTACTGCACATCATTTCTTAAAGGTCTTCATGCTCAGATTTTGGACAGCGTCTGGGAATAACGCAGCAGCTCTCATCCTTGACAGACTCTACTTTTCTTGTTTCCTTTTTAGACAGATGAGCAAAAAATTTTAACATTGTTTCTTAAAGGTTTTTCCGCACCATGTTGCGTGATTGTTTATTAACTTCTACAGATCTGTAGTAGGACTTTAAATAACAGAGCAATTCTAAGCAAAGTAATAAATTTTTTCAGAAGTTATAACAGCTGTCAATTTATAAGGGCTGCTATTATTACAAATACCAGATGCCCCACCCCCAATTGTTTATTATTCTAATTCTGTTACAGATAGAGCAAATTAACAACTTTATTTTAAACATCACATGTCATGATCTTATATTATTATTTATAAGAAAGCTTTAATGTTTACCACTATGGTATCTGGTTTCAATCTACACAGGAATGTCAGCAGTGTTAAAGCTGTGAAGCAGCCACACGATATAATGCGTTTTGTGTCTGGATCTCCCATGCTTCTGATGACATAAGGAAACAGGCAGCATTCGCACAGACGAGCTCGCGGGCTCACCTGAGGGGTGATGTTTAGCGTCACCGTGTCCATGGTTCCTGACAGCATGGCCTGCGTGTCTGTCAGCGTTAAGGTCATGCTGCCGTCGCTGCCCACCCCCGACGATGACATCACTAGGCCCTGTGTGGAGGCAGGGGTCTGCGGTAGAGAAGTGGTGGGGGGCAGGCTGCTCTCTGGCAATGGGGGGGGGGGGTGAAGAGACAGCAAATGTGTTTCACTTCTATGGAACTGTAAAGAACCACACTTGGCAGTGTGTGTTATACCATTTTTTTTTCAAATCATCTAAGTTCTTTTGTGCAAAAGAAAAGCTGATTAAACCTCTATGATGCTGCACTACAAATGAAGCTAGTTGCCTTTTAATTAATCGCTTCACAGGGTATCTCTATATTTAATTTCACAGCCACACACTGCTCAACCCGATTAAACTGGCAGCGGTTATTACTGAATCCCTGCCTGGCATTTAGGATCCTCTACATGGGACTCCAGCCAAGACCAAATGCAGAAGACTGTCCTGCAAGGCCCTTTCATCTTAGTTAAAATTAATCTTACCATTGCTAGCTGGGCTCTGTGGTAAGAGCTGGTCGCCGCCTATGGTCAGCGTAGCACTGTTAGCCTGGGTGTTTATGGGTGATGTCAGTCTTATTCCCCCATTCATTTCCGTACCACCGGCTGTGCTGTGCTGAGGCATGAGGTCCTGGCCTTCGGGGGGGTTAAAAGTACAACAATCCGTCTGTGTATTTCAACTCGCCACTGGTGAAGGTGGATTCTGCACGACTGAAGCCATTTATTATCAAGCCATTAAAAAAAGAAGTTTGCAAATAAAACAGAGGCATTACCAAATAAACCCAGACCATAATGCTTCTTGCAGAAAAATTATTTAGTCATTCTCTCCAGAAAAAAATAATACTTTTCAAACAACACACAAGAGAGCTCTAAAAGGAAATGTACCTGATTTATCAATGTCATTCTGCCCTGCAAACAGGCTGAACTTTTAGGACTCTGAGATTCTGTGGTACACTCTGCTTGAACACAGGCCGGTTTAGAAAACGGAAGCCAATCAGCTGAGGACAGGGTACTCTGGACAGGACGCACCATGGCAATAACGAGCACAGGCGTGTAACTTAAGAGCTAGTGTGGAGGCCTGCTCTTAACCCTAAGAGAGAGAGGAACTACAAATATCTAAACGCACCTAAATGCAGCTATTTAAAAATCAGTTTTCCAAAACTGGTAATCCATTCCTGACTGCTATGATGTACAAAGAATTTTTAAAGGAGCAATTCTAGGTTGGCTTGTATTCCAATTAAGGAGTTCCTCAGTTGTCCTCACACAGCTGGAGAAAGAGAGCATGCAAGCAGAGAGAGAGAGAGAGAGAGAGAGAGAGTGAGCGAGCGGAGCAGGACAAAGAGAGAGGGCGCACGGAGTGGGAGTGAGAGGGAGAAGGCAAGCGAGTCGCACAGAGAGGAAAAGGGCAGGCGAGCCAAAGACAGAGAGGGAGAGGGTGAACGCAGCTGGAGAGAGAGGGAGAGCGGAGCAAGAAAGAGAGGGCGAGCAGAGCCAGAGAGAGAAAGAGAGGGCGAGCAGAGCCAGAGAAAGGAGGAGGGTGACCAGAGCCAGGGAGAGAAAGGAGGAGGGCGAGCAGAGCCAGAAAGAGAAAGAGAGGGAGAGCAGAGCCAGAAAGAGAAAGAGAGGGAGAGCAGAGCCAGAAAGAGATGGAGAGGGCGAGCTCACCTGATATGGTGAGGGTGATCTCCGGAGGGTCGCTGGATGAGCCAGATGAGCTCGCCGCTGATGCCTGGGCCAACACCTGGCTCAGGCTCGAGTTGTTGATGGTCAGCGTAATCTCTTGACCGCCGCCTGCCGAAGTCACCAGGCCCGTCGAGGTCATTACCTGTGATAGGTCATGTGACCCTAAGGGGAAGCGTCATCAACATCAGCATCGGTGTTAGGAGCCTATTCTCGTACGTACTGGCCAGGGCTGTATAACTATGGGACAGTATTTACAGAGGCCATTCTTCAGGAACGCACATCAGTCAAAACAGTTGCTAACGGTTCCAGTGTTGTGACAATACTTGTTAAATACCGAATAAATAAGTTTAAGCTAAAACTAAGGTGTTTTAGCTTAAACAAACCAAGATGAATGTGTGAGCTGGCTGATCTGGTGTTTGTGGGAGTCAAGGAGCGGCTTTGGTTACTTTCATGGTGGTAGAAGCCCTACACTCTGAGGTATGTGCGTTAATATGGTGTTTGATATTTCAATACAATGCCCATCTGAGCTCAAGTACAGACAGGTAATGAAAACAGAAATGTCACTGAATTGTTTTCAAACCACTTATCCTGGTAAAGACTGCTAATGGTCTTGAGCCTATCCCAGACAAGCCATAACTGGCTCCTGAAAACTGCCTCAAAGCAATTCTGCTGCAAAAGGCGCTATATACAAATATACTGAACTGAACAAAAAAAAAAAAACGTTGCAAAGACAGCGCATGCAACGAATGGAGAATAAGCCCATTACAAGACATTCCCAGACAGACATGCACGCATTCACACACACAAGCACACATGCTTACTCATCCTGACGGATGTTTAGAATTTCCAATGCGCTGAGCTACACGCACTGAGCTACACACAAGCCCCCACGCGCAGGAAAACTCGACTCTCCTAGTGCTGACGGCTGGAGTCCAAACCAATGTTTGAGAAGTAAACACGCTACTGGCCAGAAGAAACCACAATAAAACCCAATTCAGGCACAAAGGTATCATAATGAGGCATCCAGAGAGCCCTGCTGCCAGCTGTTACTCGGTCGCATCCCTCAACCTGTCAGTTATAAATACACGTCCAGAGGGCTGCAGCTGCTAAATTGGACAGGGGCTGTGAGCGCAGGGCTTCATATCACACAAAGAGCTATCTGTGAAGTCCAGTCAGGGGCCATAAATTCTTGTGGGAGCGGGGAGCCGAACACCACTGCCCACCCCCACCCAGTGAGTGGTGGGGGCAGGACCACTCACCGCTGCTGGTAGTAGCAAGCACCGCGTCCTGCTCGGCCAGCCCCGTCATGCCCACGCTGCCCGCCGCCGACGCGGGTTGCAGGGACAGGCTCGTGAGCGGGTGGATCACCACGTTAGCGGGCACAGTCGAGTCGCCTGTCATGAGGTGGGCGCCGGAGATCTGCGCCAGCCCCGTGTCGCCCGCCAGCTGCTGGGACAGCAGGTTGCCTTGCTGTAGCGTCTGCTGTAGGATGCCCGGGTCAATCTGCGTGGGCAAAACAAAGAGACTAAACACAGGGCACCCTAATACGGCACAAGGAGGAGAGCAGTGTAACAGCGCAATGCTGTACCCTCCATCTGAAAAATCAACACTGGAGTTAAATGGAGAAACAAAACCGGCAGATTTTGAAACGAAGCACTATCACTATGAATGAGTGAGACACCATATCAGCAGGATTTTCCTATGAATCACAAGTCAATAAAGCCAAGGCAAGAGACATTAATATGGTGTCGTTGTCCTGATGTGAAGACAAGCTGGTGTGACACAAGGAAGACATTTGGACAATGCCATTTTGCAACAAAGGAAGACATTTTATATAAAAGTCTTCAACCTTCTTCTCTCTAAGGTTAAAGGCATGAAAAAAATGCAAAAACAGAAAAGAAAGCAGGGTCTGAAAGTAGAGGAGGCGTTTTTATGTCCATTCATGTTATGCAATAGATTGTTTATTCGTTTTTTTAATCCCTATTTCCATTATTCATGACCGAGAGCAGAGGGAAAAACTTCATCGCGAAGTCCATGACTCAGCCTTCCACTGGTAAGTGGACTAACATGGAGGTGACGGCGTCTGGCAGGGTTTGGGGGAGGGAACGGGAGGGGTCCCGAAGGTGAAACACCGTGGGAACGGCACACACCTGCAGCGTGATGTTGTTGATGTTGCTGGTGTCGATGCCAGAGATCTGGACGTTGGGACACACAAGGTTGGTGGCGTTCAGCTGTAGGTGGATACCCTCCAACGTGGCAAGACCATCGGTCAAAGAAACTGTGAGATCACCACCAGCTATAAAGGGGCACAAGGGAACAAGACAGTCTACATCTAGGATGTGAGGGAATAACTGTAAATTTTGGTATACCCAACCAGTATCATAAAAGAAGTCAGAATACTAATAATGAATGACTACTGGAAAATACGACCAATTCTGGCTGTTTTCTCATATTTAAGGCCTGGTAATAAATGAAGCAAAATGTGAACAATTTGAAAAACCCATTTGAAAGTTAAAACAGCATTTCATCTTAAGTGGAAAGAAACAAATTATGTTTCTGTAGATTCTCATTCCGACAGTTAAGAACGGTCAGCAGAGACGTGAAGACAAATGAAAATGGCATTCCATATGCTCTGTGTAACAGCACGAGGCACAGTGGCTTTTATTATGACTAAATGACCTATCCCCGTATAGATCTATTTAAGACTAGACTGGCATAAATGTAGCTATTTTAAACATGAAAAAACATATTTGCAAAACATAATAACTGCATAATTAGGCAAATTTCTCCTAAACTTAGTCTGTACGTGTTGCTAAACATTACATTCAGTTCATTTATAAGCATTTCTCAGAAGTTATGTTGACTACTTCAGCTTACGGTTTGCTAGAAATTTAGCTAACAATTAGAATCGCTACTCTAAAAATACAGACACAAATAATGAATGTTACCCAGAACTTCATTATTAGGAGTACAACACAGGTATTAAAAGATGAAGGGGGGGGGGGTGCTTGCTGTCACTGCACTTGTTTCACTACCAGCTAAAACCAAACTGGGTCTTAGTGCCATGATGATTTTCTGCAGTAAACAACCAAGAGGTCCAGGAATAGGCTCCTACCAATGTTAGCTGTTTCTCATCAGACGATAAAGACTCCAAAGGTCAAGTTCAGTTATCATCCACACCAGTTATTCTGCTACAAAAACCATGTATACATAAACATCTACGTAAACCTTACTGCCGTCATGCAAATTCAGATAAAATGTTCAGATCGAACTTTTCTTCTAACTGAGGGCCTTTCAGAATATGTTGCTCCATTGCATGGGGTTTGTTCAGCAGAGCATCCAGGATCTACTGTAGGTGCAAAACGGTGAGGAGTAGGAGAAACACGATGCGTCACAGGAGCTGCTCCGCACAATAATCTAGAGGGGTTCCTCCCCACACGTGGATGGCTCCATGTAACAAGGAAGGCTTTTAGTGGAACTTACTGGACAAAGAAGCAGGCAGGATGGCCTGGCCCACGACGCTCTGCTGTAACAGGTTCTGCTCGAACGGGCCGCTCATGACGGGATTGCCGGAGATGTAGACGGGGTCCACATCTGCGGCGTCGGCGCCGCCAGCCTGGAGCATGCCCACGGGGGGCAGGGTCTCAGGCTGAGGGGCACCGAGCGGTGCCCGAGAGGGCCTCTCAGCGCCCTTTTTGCTCCTCTTGGCCTCCAGGTTGGACTTGTAGTGGCTCTGGATGTGCGTCTTGCGGTGGCCCGAGGTGCGGAAGCGCAGCTCGCACATGGGGCACTTGAAGGGCTTGGAGCCTGTGTGCAGACGCATGTGCACTTTCAGGCTGCCCTTGGTGGAGAACGACGTGTTGCACATGTGGCAGCTGAACAGCTTCTGACCTGTGGCGGGGGGCGGAGAGGGTCAGAGGTCAAGGTAGCCGAGCCAACGCTGCTGTCTGGCGGGACGCGTAGCTAATTTTCCATGTCGAAATTGGCGATTAATGGGGAAAATGCCCGTAAAGGAGGGAATGGCAGAAGAATAACGGGTGTGTTTGGCGTTAACTTTACTGTGCGTTGTTGGGATGCTGCACTAGGCTGATTTGAAAATTTAATTTAATTGAACTTTGAGCGAAGCAGGAAAACAGAATGTCTCATCGTGTAAACAATAACGAACGCTCTTTTTACCGCAACGCTCAACACTGACGTTGTAAAACTGGTCTTAGAGCTGCTGACCCCAGTATAGCATTAGGGATCTAGTCTATACCCAAGGGGTCCTGTCAGCCTACAGAGATCTACACCTAGACCTGGTACATGGATTAAATTTATATTGATGTTCCAAAGTGCTTACTTAGATGTTACCATGTGTTCATGGAGATTAGGCTAACAGTCCACCTTGGACCCCAGAGGTTGTGGATCTTTTGGTTCCTCCCCTCTGTTGCCATTTAACCTTCACTTTACCATGTGTTCTTGTGCCTTGTGGAAACATTGTGAAAAGCACCATAAAAAATTAACGGAGTTGTGGGCATTCTAGTAAATCCTTCGGAGTACATAAAAATGTAATTTTTTAAGGTGATCAAGATTATTATTGCAAATCAATTAAATCGTATAAATTTAGTACTGTAATGAATGTGTGTTTCTTATGTAACACGTTAAGTGTAAAGCACCTAAAAACAATCTAACACTAAAGACTGCACCTACCAAATGGCATCACACAAAAGAGTTTTGAACACTTCTCTGGGGGAAAATACGAAATACATGTTGCATCCTCTGCCATTTCAACATATTAAACCAAAAATAAATAAATAAATAAATAAATTAAAATAAATATGAAAGGTACTTCTACCCATCTGTGCGCCTGCACCAGGCAGGATACACCCTAGACAGGGTGCCAGCCCAACCCCAATCTGGAAAGGGCCCTAGCCCACGTGACCTGCACGTCTTTGGACTGTGGTAAGTAATCACACAGGCAGGGAGGGGCTTGCACAGTGGTCCGACGGCACTGCCTGCCTGACACTGTGAAGACTCGCGTCTCTGTGAAAGAGGGGGGTGGTGATGAATGCCACCCACCCGAGTGTGTCTTGATGTGGCAGTCCAGAGTGGACTTCACGGTGAAGCTCTTCCCACACTCATCGCACTTGAAGGGTCTCTCTCCCGTGTGGATTCGAATGTGTCTTATTGAGGAAAGGAGATAAAAATTGTAAATACAGCACTAAACAAACACACTTTTAAGTTAACGGGTATCGGGGCAAGTTAGTTTTCCCATAATTTACAAAATAACATTTCTAGCGTGCGGCTCCAACGTGATGAGCTAACAAAACTGACCTCAAAGTTTGGCACCCTCTAACTAAAACGGTTTTTATTGGTCTGTTCAAAATGGATAAAACCGCACAGGGATGACAAAGCTCTTAGAGAGAAGCAACGATAACACATCACCCATTAACTTTACATATAAATGAAAAATTACAGCAAAAATCCTCCATTAAAATCATCTACTTACGCCAGAGGACAGAACATTTCAAATGAATCATTATGCACATTAATAAATATTAACATCCTTTATGACAAAATATTTTGGCAAGCAGTATGGATAAATGCCACTTACATAAAAGTCTCCAAAAAGTTAAAAGGCTGTTTTTCAAAAAAAAAAGTTTAGACTAAACGGCTTTTAAGTGTTGAGTCATTATTTTATACAACGATCACTGAACACACACAAATTATTCATGTAAAAAATAATTTTAAAACCATAAATGAAATCACCCACTGACTGAAGGTGTTTTCCACCCTTGGCTATGCTTAGAACAGGATGCCAGAAAATTACAGTGCAGTCTAACAGATGCTTAAAGGTCACATGGGGTCACTGGAGAACAAAACATGCTCGAACACAAGAAGAATACCGATAATCGGGATCTCGATAGATGTTCTGCTCACCGCACAAGGTCACTGGGCTTCCGGAAGCTCTTAGGGCAGTAGTTGCAGCGGTTGGCGAACTTGGGCTCTGTCTCCATGTCGGCAGCTTTGTCCTTCATCTCGCTGATACGGTCCCGCTCCGCTGCCGACTGCACCAGCACCTTCTCGGACACGGAGGCACCGTCGCCGGGCTCGTTGCGGGCCAGCTCGGCCGTCTGCTCCTCAGTGAAGGTGATGATGTCGGTACGGGTCCGCTTGTGCGGGGCCGTGTCCGCACACTCCTCTTCCTCGGTGTTTCCGTCCAGCGCTGAGGTTTAAGGGCAGAGGCGAACATCACACTCAGGGCCCACAGCAAGGCCCCTGGTGACCAACCTCATAGCTTAACCGACGGCTTCATCACATCTTAACCGATGCTTTCATCATAGATTAACTGATGCCTTCATCTCAGTTTAACAGACGCCTTTATCTCAGATTAACCGTCGCCTTCATCCAAGATTAACCGACGCCTTTGTCCAGTTTTAAGTGTGACATATGTGAAGTACTCAGGAAGCTGTCCCAGTGTCTCCTACCATAACTCACCATGTTAGGCAACAACGGTAAGAACTGAGCCACAGAATTAGTCTCATTACAAATAAAGGACAACATGCAACAGAGTATGATAAGTAACATATTGCACCTGGTAGATCGTAGATCACAAGGTCGGGGGGGTTCAATAGATTCTTACGATAGTTTATGTATCATTTTACTTTAGTATTTAGAATCTTTTTATTTAAATCCTCTGCAAAACTCAAATTTTAAAAACTTGTTAAACTATTTCAACATTAACTGGGATTCTGCAAAATGACTATGACTAGTGGTGATATACATCTCTCATTATTTCACTGCACAAAATTAATTTATTTGGTTGTAATGCATATCAAAATGAGGTGTACACAGCTCATGGAGCACGCACAGACAGGTATACAGCGTGCAGCTATGGGGTTTGTACCTCTGGCAGACATAACGTGGTCTTTCTTCATGTGCTTCTTGAAGAGTTGGTTGGTGCGGAAGGTCTCTGAACACATGGAGCACTTGTACGGCCTCATGTTCAGGTGCATGATCATGTGACGGTTGAGGCTCCCGTTCGTGGTGAAGGAGGCGTCACACACGTTACATCTGAAAGCCTTCACACCTGGACGATAACGGACAAAGTGTTATCGGGCCACTTGTCTGCCTAGCCACAAAGGCAAACGGTCGACTTCAAAAGGCGGCAAAAGTCCTAAACCGGCATCACTAAATGAAAGTTATTCATAAGGATAAGCATGACAACCATTATGCTCAGTTTCAGCTGCAGTTACATGGACAGCTTTTCTTCAATCATATTGACGTCATTTCGATTAACAATTTTAAATTAACTGTTTACATGAAAGCAAATCTGATACGATTTGCATTTCCGTGCTCAGAGCATTTAATCAGAACAAAACTTTTATGACATGTGCAAAGTGGGTCTGCCTGCTTTGATGTATATTCCGAAAATAGCATTTGATAATTTTTAAAGTTTCCATTAAGTAAGCGGTATCCTCCACAGACCGGTTTTTCTTTGTTGCAAACATGTTTCTGCTCTTCCCAGAAACACATTACGTCCTCCAAATGTTAACCCCACATGGGGCAAGCATGCGCAGAAAGAAAATATTTATTCAAACAAGACAGAAGCGATCAGATTAAGTGTTAACATGGTTCATATTTTCCAAACAATTGGATTACACCACCCTTCTTATTCGGATCAAAAATTTATTCGGATTGAGCCTAACGGGTCCGGTCTGTTCCGACTGAGTTGGTTAAATGACACATTTTTATCCCAAATGAGCCACGATTCTCAATAAAAGCAGAATATCAGGGTCCAGGTAAACGCAACTGACCGGCGCTTTTCCGTTAACATCTCCACAGGTTCGTCTGTAAATTTTTTTCAAGATATAAAAACAGAACCTTGGAAGAAAGGAAAAAAAGAGCTCTGAACTATGCAGCTAAACACACTCCACAATGACAAGCTGGAGGCCGTCTCAGGCAGGGGAGGCCGTCTCATGCAGGGGAGGCTGTCTCAGGCAGGGGAGGCCAACGGCGTCTCACCTGTGTGCGTGTTGAGGTGCGACTTGAGCACCCCCGCCGACACGAAGCTCCGCCCACACAAGGTGCACCGGTATGGTTTCTCCCCCGTGTGCGAGCGGACGTGCTGCTTCAGGTGGCTGGACTTCTTGAAGCCTTTGCTGCAGAAGTTACACCTAAAGCATCCAGCCAGCACTTGGTTAAATTAATGCATATTCACAGAAAACCATTCATTTAGTTACAAAGAGGAATTTAAACATGGGTAATGCCTTTCTCCATTTACTCTGGAGCCCTTCAGAGGTCTGGTCAAAAACATTCATACAACCATTGGGCTGTGTAATAATTTGTGTGTGGAGACAGCCGAAACATGGTGCATAATCTAAGTCCAACCGAACAACTATTGCAGAAAAAAAACTACACGATAAAAGTACTAAGCATAAAACAATGCTCAGTCAGAGAGAAACAAATACTGTTTGATTATAGAGTGGGTGCCATCTGATTTATACCATTAGGAGCGTAAACAATACTGATAACGTACAATCATATTATAATTGGAATTGGAACCCAGGGCCAAAACATTACGGCAGAATGGAGAGTAGACAAATTCATATGCAACACAGCTAAAATGTATTTAAAACGTCTGCAACGTGCAAGTTAATATTCCATACAAGTGTGCAATCCCTTATGATGAAACAGTCAGTAAGCAAAGACTGACTGTATTTTTTGATACTTCTTTGCCTGCATTTGTCCACTGGATTTGTCCTACAAAGCTCCACTTGGTGGTTAAAGCAACGGGCCGACCGGTCCTCTGACCTCCGCCCCATATGGGGGGAGTGTGCTGGGAGCTCACGGACCTGTAAACTCTCTTGCTGTCATCGTCGCTGTCCTCCTGGAAGTCCTGGTTGTGGGCAGGCAGTTGGAGGTCGTTCTGTGGAGGCTCTTCAAGCAGACGCTGCGTGGAATCAGACGGAGGTACCACATTATACAGGCAGAAACTGCCCACCCTCTAACCCACTTTCTACTACAGACACAACAGTCACACTCAGATCAGGCTTTTGGCACATTACACCATATGAACTGTATATCCCACGCTTCCTACATACTGCATCAGGTCTCTTAAAGGACTTAAGTTCCACACTAGTCATATACTACATGGGTGAGCATGAACACATGCTGTTCCTCCACAACCTTTGGCTTGTGGGTTCAGTGACTTTATTTTGTGGAGGAACTTAGTAAAGACAAGGGCTGCTAAGCACAAGTTGGATGGACACAAAACGCGGGACCTTAGGACTCGCATGTTAGTTCAAATCCCAGCCCAGTCACCAGGTGTGTCCTTGAACAATACTTAAAAACGCTAGTTCCCTGGGCACAGATAAATGGCTGCTCTCTGCTCCCCCCAGGGCAATGGGCTAAATGCAGAGAGCAAATTGCTTTTTTGTGAGAAACATATCTGACTCTGAACCTGATACCCTTCCTGTCCCATCCCCTACGTTTTTCTTTCTAGGTGCATTGTAATGGGGGTGCAGGTTACAGATATGACAGAGGAGGAGAACCCACCACCTCAGCACTGGGCACGTGCAGCAGGTTCTGGGAGTGGTAGCTGGAGGACAGGGCCTGGGACTCCAGGGTGCTCGAGTCCTGCAGCTGCTGAACCGTGGAGAACTGGGCTTGCTGGGCAAAGCTGTCCGGCATTGGGAACCCTGCTGGTACACAAGACAGGACCGGTGCCCACATTTACACCAGCAAACTGGACCACATCGCTCCAGTTAAGTGCCGCACTTCTGACACCACAACTGGTATACAGTGCCTTCTGTAAAACACCATGGTGAGATGCTCGTCATTCCAGTAGATTGTGGGTCTTCTCTAGCATCAGTGGTTCTTATCCCTAAGCCCGTCTGGCTGAAACACATTCGTATCAAGCCAAACGGTTAAGTGCTGAAGCGGCCCAATTACCAAGCTGATTAAACCAACTTAGCCTTTGACCTAAGCGGCGAGAGCATTAAATATTGTAGAGAGAGCTCTTCAAGCTGCAGACACAGAGGCCCACTGGGACATCGACCAAAAACCACCGAGTCACATGACTGCCGTTATACAGCCAAAGACATCTGTAGACATTCATGCGGAGATACCTGCAGAACATCACATGCAGGTCAGCAGTATGTCCTGCTGATACCACGCAAAAGGCACGTCTCATCCCGGCCTCTGGTGGCCTTCTCCACGTGTAATCAAAAACAAACCTGCCCTAGCAGAACTCCTGCTACAGATAGCAGTAGAGAATCTAGCACATCCTGTGATAATAAACAGCAAGAGCAGGAGGGCCTGTACTACACAGCCACTTAAAATCCACACAATTAGTTATAAACCTCTTGTTACCCTCCTGACTACAATGAACACAATACAGAGTAATTAATGGAACAGATCTTTTGCCCCCTGTGACAGATGCTGTTGCACGCTACTGATTCACTGCCTCGCCTGTTTGTTTGCCTTTGCCCAGGCTGGTGTCCCGTTTCTAAAGCTTTATTGCTGTAAATTCTCATTTTATTAGCTTCTCTTCTCAGAGTGGCTCTAAGCAGTTAGAAAAACACAAGTAATGGATGCAGACAGAGGGCATTAGCCTGAATATTTACTATCTGGTTTCATAGTGAGGGGAAAAAAGCGATTATGTGATTACATGTCCAAGGTCTGTTTGGAAGCAGACGGCAGATGAAAGAGAACTCAGGCCTTCAGTGAGAGGATTGATCTTGGACCTAAACTGCAGGGACTGCATAATGTGTAAAATCACCAGCGTAATGCTGGTGGTGTGTGAGAAATGGGAAAAGGGTGGAAAGGCACATGCAACTGTAATGTACAGGGCTGCCGCGTGACGGGCATGTGGGACCCACGGGGGATTCAGCAACGCGTGTTGGCCGTGCATGCATAAACAGGCTTCCTGCTGTTTTAAGACTGCACTGCTAAGGGACCCACAGAGCGCTTGAGAGTGTGTCATTGCAGCAAGAATCGCAAACACATCAGGCAAAAAGGGCTGGATACCTAATGCTTCATATTTAGTGATGCACTGATAAGGAAATTTGAAGCCGATACCGATTACTGATTATTTCTACAGCTGGAACCAATATCGATACCGATATCTTATTGCTTGGGAGGTTCTGGTTATGAAAGGACTATCTGCCCTAACAAATAAATTACATTCCAAAAATTAGTAAAATGAAAGACTTTTCATAGATTTTTTAGGACAATACCAACTCACGCAGCAACAACCTGGCATTCAACAGCAGTCAAATTGGTGGTGTTGAAATTTTTAATAGCAGATACCCCTCTGTGAAAATTTCACGAGGCTAATTTGAAGATACATATCTAACGCAGTTGTCGCAAGCAAACTAATTCCACCCAGTAGCTACCTTGTTCATTGTTACTAGTGTGTTCACAGCTATCACTGTGTTAACTGTTATTTGTAATTCATTTATATGAGTTTCACTATTATCTGCATCCTTGAGAGCTGCTAAAATGGCATTTCATAGGTTTTCTAAAACAATCACAATAAAGTTCTATTCTATATTTCTACCAATGTAGCTAGAACACGTGCTTGTGTTATATACAATGTTCGAGCACAAAGGCTACATCTCGACTAATTTTTAACGACTGGCCGATTGCCGATTCTCGCTGTACTGAATGATACCGATAACTGTACGACAGAATCGATGCATCTCTATTCATAACAGTGACATGCCCTCAAGTGAACAGGACTGGCGTCACTAGTGAGAAGATGGGCAGTGTTTTGTCCTTGCTGAGTAAAAGGCAGAACTGAAGCCTTTGTGTGGTACAGTAGTACATAACCTCTGTAGTGGCATGTATTGGTAACAGTGACAAAGAATTCCAGTTTCTCTGGCAGAATGAGGAAAAAGCCGCCGTGGCATTACAGAGGCAGGGGACAGCCAATCAGATTTTATTGCAGTTCGCGTGCCTTTCGGATATCTTAGCAGATAAGAGTAAAGAGGAGATCCAGACAACGTTACCGTAATCGTTAGGTGAACCAGTGTGGTTTAGCACTGACGGCAGCTGAGAGGAGGGCGTCACAAACACGTAATTCAAGACATTACTAGTGGCAAAAACAGTGATCCAAACAGGCAAAGCTAACAGAGCACAACCAGGATGGAATATTACCTTGTGTTAGTGCCTGTTGATCAAATGTTTGCTGTGGTAGTGTCTGCATCTCAAACTGGCTTATGTTCTGAGGCAGAGCATGCTGGGAAGTCACTAGTGCATCTGAAGACATTGGATGGGCGGTAAAAGAGAAAGAACAGACACAGTTAAACCAGGTTAAACACAGCAACATTCAAGTTAATAATGTACAGTCTGATGCAAAAGCAACAATCCCAAGAGTCAGTACAAGCATCATCTGGATTCAACTTCCATCCTAGCATCTTCAGGATAACAGACTTGCTTCAGAAGTTTAGGTACATTCGAGAGGATCAGCGTACGAACGCATGCGATCCCAGTGACCTTCAGGTAACTTTTTTTCACTTAATCGCAGATCATGGGAAAAGTCACCCTGGCAGCTCTTTTACATTACATTTTCCTTTCTGCCTTTGAAGTCTGACAGGCTTCTGAACTCAGCTGAGAGTTCACTGAGCGAAATCGCAAAAAGGGCACCATTAGAACGGTCAAAGGTAACGCCGGCTTTCATCTGCACTCCGTCTCCAACATCTCCTTCTCACTCAAGTAACACATCTCTCAAGCTCAGCCTCTGTGCCTTACACCTACACTGACCTGTACTGTAACTGCCGTGGAAGAAAAACGCCGCCACACACTAGAACGTTTCATACACCACAGGCAGGAACGCAAACTTACGTAACTTCGGTTTGTACAGGAATGTTTTCACCAAATATAAATTTTGTGCATTTATTAGGATGTGGTTGAGCATTCCTGACCAACAGTGTTTACGGTCAGACACCAGGTCTTTGGTGAAGATGCACCCAGTTGAAGGCACTTTAAAACAAACTATGTCCACTTAATGCACGACATCTGTGAACACAAAACATCAGGTACCGTCAGCTCAGTCTAGCTATGCCAAGCATTTTTGAACTGTTAGCACGTCTTAATGAACAAACTAACACTGGCTTGCCTTGAAGAGCACATTCCTGCACACAATGGTCCTAGTAACATCTCATTATTATCTGAAATGTCAGTTCCTAAAAGTATTGAGCAACCATTTTTTACTGTGTCCAGGGTGTAACACAACTGCTTGCTGTTAACAACCCCTCCCTGTCAGCTGGGGACAATGAATAGAGCGGATATCGCCCAGTCTGGGCTAATCGATATAAAGACCTTGTTTATAAGTGTTTTCACCACATCGTTCTCTGAATGCCATTCCGTATTTGCTTCATTTTTCAAACTGATGGAAATTAAAACTCAGCTTTCAAGATAAAGCAATCCCACAATAAAGACATTAGTCAACCGAAATTAGATCTGCTGGTGCTGCAGATTAGCTCACACTTCAACTTTTGAAAAGAACATTAGAAGTGGAGCTTTTCCAAGCTGCTTGCCTAAATTCAGGGACTGTGTATGCCGTTCTTACCCTCGTCCTGCACCAGCGGCGCTTCTGTGAGCTGCGTCTGCAGCGCCTCCTGCTGGGAGGCAGCCACCACCTGCGCCTGCGGCAGTCCCAGCATGCCCTGCTGTTCAGCGCCCACGGTGGGAGGCTGCTGCAGGGCTTCGGCCTCTATCTCCACCTGAATGGCGGCGGCCTCGCCCACCCCGCTCATCGCGTTGTCCAATGAGGACGCCTCCCCGGAGGCCGGCTGCTGCTGCTGTAGCTGCTGGGCCAGTTCATACCTTTCAGAAATAAAATTGGGGGGGGTTAATCAGTGTCAATCTGCCAAAATACGTAAGGCACTTCATTAACATATCCAACACAATCCATAATGACAAGATGGCGCGAGGTGAAAAAAAACAAAACCAAAGACACCGGTTACATTAACAAATCTGCAAAACATTTAAGACTAAAATACGGATTCATGTGGATGTCTTGCAGCTATGAAAGTAGTTATCAATCAAGGTCCCAAACTGCTAAGTGATAAATTCAGTACTGAATGGAGCTTAACGGGGTAACTGGGGCACTAATTAGAACCAGTTAGACAAAAAACGCTGTGAGGACCATGGCTAAGAAGTGGCGGAGTGTGCAGGAACCGGCGTGACACACACCTGTGTGTCTTCATGTGCTTCCTGCAGTTGGAGGAGGACTTGAAGGTTTTTTGGCAGTAGGGGCACATGTAGGGCCGTATGTCGCTGTGTGTGGTCATGTGACGCCGCAGGCTGCCGCTGGTGGTGAAGGTGCTGTCGCACACGAGGCACTTGTAGGCTTTCAGGCCGGAGTGCGTGCGGATGTGCGATTTGAGCACGCCTGAGGAGGCGAAGCCTTTGCTGCACTGGACACACTTATAAGGCCTTTCGCCTGTGTGGGACCTACAGCAAAGGAAGGCAGAGCTGAAGGAGGAAAGCTCAAGAGGCCACGCCTCCACCCGAGTCTCGTCCAATGGGAGAGAGGCAAGGCATGGGACTCGCAGGCTAGAGACAGCATTGCCACAGTGAGCAGGTGTACAGCATGACCCCCTCACCGTGTGGCTACAGAGAACCTTCACACACCATTGGAAGTGCGTGAAATTTCTGAAAAATATCAGAGCTCAAAGCCAAGTGTCAACTTCTTCAAAAGATCTTTATAAATATAGCAAATTGGAGGTTAATATGACATGCAGCCAAAATGTTTTAAAATCATTTGACAGAAATGAGCAGTGCTTTAAAGCCAATTGCAGGCAAATACTTTCACTGAATAGTTTGACAAGAAAGTCACGTTACACGCAGGAAAGGGTTTCCTTCCTTAGTCGTCATGGTAACACGCTTGTCTGATTACTCTTACCTGACATGCTGCTTCAAATGGCTGGATTTCTTGTAGGCCCTGTTGCAGTATGGACATTTGTAAGGTCTATCGCCAACCATGACGTCCAGGTATTGCTGGACAGACAGGTTGTTGCGAGGGTTCTGGTTCTGGATGAGACCTGCATGAAGGGTACGTACGCTGCTATAGATTTGTCCTCACAAACGGCACTTTTGAAGCACATGACAATATCGATTGGCAAACTATATTTTTGTGCCTGACTTTTCAGAAAAAAATTCAAACATTATCACAAAAAAGTAAACAACCTGGCTTCTCACTATTTCTCTGTTGTCTGAAAAATGTCCTTCAGGACAAAAAGTTTTTGACAGCCCCAACTTATATAAGGATAACAGGAACCAAAACTCAAACACACGCATCCCAGGAGAGAGTTACACGGGTGCAGTGTGTGCGCTTGGGATGCTCAGTGACATGCAACGTGTGAACCAGGGGCGTCTTTAGGGGTGTTAAGCCCTCGTCAGGAAAAAATCTACCCAATATAAATAAACTTAATGGTACATACTCGACACAGCAGTTTTACAATTGTTGTTATAAGCTGTTACGATTGTAAATCTGTAAAAGAAAAACTGACATAGGCTGTGAAAAAGGAAAAATATAAAAAATGGGGCAGTCTTCCAAAGCGAGTTCTGTATGGGACAATTTTTATCAATATAGCTATGTGGTTCCATTTCAACTGCAATCCAGCACTGAAATTCATTAATATTACATCACAATATCATCAATGTAATACCACATCAGCAATAAACAATCACATGCCCTGGTGGTTAAAGTACAGCCAACCCTTCTGCCCATAGTGAACTATGAAGCTGCATTAAACATTAACAACTGAACGGGGAGTGTTGCAGCTAGCGAGAGTGGGTATGAGATGGCCAAAGACCAGGAAAACAAATGCTCCACAGCTTTCCTAATAGAAGAAAAACTCTCATCTTGGGTAGAAAACGTGAAAAGTGGATAAGTATTTCAGTGATGTCTCGCCACTCCAACCTCTTTTCCCAATTTGTCAAAAGCAGCACCGACTAAACTGCGGCTTGTTGCAAGAGTTGCATTTTAGTAGCTGCATCAAGTGTGTGAAAGTGTCAAACCGTCGCTGGCTTTCATTAACGAGTCACGACTACATAACCGCAAGCTTGTCAGTTAACCAGTTAATCGTCAAACAATGACAATAGGGTGACGGTAAAAAGAATTTCTGTAAAATTTGCATCTCTAACATGATCTTAGAGTCGTGACTGTTGAAAGAACCAAGCAGGGTGACTGTGAGGGCATGGCGAGTGCTAATGGGCACCCTGCCTGACTGTGAGGGCATGGCAACGGCTAATGGGCACCCCGCCTGACCCGAAATCCCATACCCAGGTCGGTGATAAGGATGGGCTCCTGCAGGGGGATCTCGGCCAGCGCTAGGCTGCTCTTCACCACGCGCACGCGCTGCGCCTTGCGTGGGTACCGCTGCTTCTTCTGCTGCGTACTCTTGAAATGAGACGCCATGTGCGTCTTCCTGTGGCCCGACGTCCGGAAGATCTTCTCGCAGTGGGGGCACGGGAAGGGCCGCACGCCTGCAGGAGAAGTAATTAAAACACTACCTTCCACATCAGCGCGCCGCCCTGCTTCACAAGCAAAGAGAGATAAGAAAGCGGAAAGGGTGCAAAGCCCAGCCTAGAGCTTCCATCATCATACTGGGCCATTAAAAATCTGGTGACAGTTTTGTTTTAATGAATTAATACATTTTGCCTCTAAGCACATTCATCACAATGTGACACAAAAGCCCAGAAACATTGTGAACAAATGGGAGCTTTAAGTCTATAACAGAATATGGCATAGTTTTAATTTTGCAGTCTATATATACTACAACTATCATAACCATGCTATCGGGGCTAATTTTGTCCACGTGACAATTCTGCAATGTTTGCTAACATGAAGACTTATAATTTGGTAGAGAGCAGTGTAGGCGGGGCACTCCCCAGCTGGCAGGGTGTGATAACCCCACCCACTGTGGGCCTGAACACCCATCTCATTGGTAAAGGAAGGCAGTGTGGGTGGGGCTCTCCCAAGCTGGCAGACCATGATAACTCCACCCACTACATGCCTGAAATCCCATCTCACTGGTAAAGAGCAGTTTAGACGGGGCACCCATGAGCAGGCAGCGCATCATAACTCTACCCACTGTGTGCTGGAACTTGCGTATCATTGGTAAACAAGTACAGTGTGGGCGGGACTCACCCGTGTGCAGGCGCATGTGGACCTTCATGCTGCCTGAGGTGGAGAAGCGCTTCATGCAGCACTGGCAGGCGAAGGCCTTGATGCCCGTGTGTGTCTTCATGTGCGCCGTGAGCGTGCTCTTGACGGCAAAGGCACGGAAGCACTGCTTGCACTTGAAGGGCTTCTCGTGCGTGTGAATGCGGATGTGCCGCACCAGGTCGCTGGGCTTCTTAAACTCCTTGGGACAGTAGGGGCACACGTGCCAGCGGACGCCATTTTCCTCGCGGATGGAGCCTGCCCCCACACACACACACACCGCAGATTTCAACAATTCAATGCAATGACACAGAGGAAGTTCAACCTCTGCAAACCCAAGAATGGAAAGTTCAACAGTCAGACAGCACACTTATGAGATTTTACGATCCCATTTACAAAACAGCTGGGCTTCCCATAACAGCCCCATCAAAGATGGTACACTGTACAGGACCGTTTGCCAAAGACACTTGCTCTGAAAGCCAGTCAAAACTATTTCAGAAAATCTGCCCCCCAAGAAAATTTAAATACTTCCACACCCCGACAAAGTCATTCATAGCCCCTACAATGATACTTCACTGAACATATTGCTGACACCCTGGGGAACATTATGCTACATGACAGCATTTCACAGGAATGAGAATGTTCTGTAAGCACTTCCTGATAACATAAAACCAACCCTTTCCTGACAATAACATTTTTCTTCAATGCCAGAACCTAACAGAAGAAAAACAGGAAAGAATGTGTGTGCTTTTGTGCAGCCACCGCACCCTGTGCCAGCGTACCCTTCGGGCCTGCCTGTCTCCACCCACCTGGCATCTGCACGTGCTTCTTGTAGATGCTCCTCTTGCCCTTCCGGGCACTCTTGTCTGGGATGGGTCCCTTACTGGGGTCCAGAGGGTTGGCTGAGGGGCCGCCTGAGGCTGCCTGTCCACCGGGGCCCTGAGGTGCAGGGGCGGGGCGCGGGCCCGTGCTATTCTGGGCGTGTGACTGGACTGGAATCGTGCTCAAACCGCTGTTCTCCAGGGCTTGCTGGAAATTAATACAAAG
Source organism: Chitala chitala (assembly GCA_025773905.1). Classification (NCBI taxonomy): domain Eukaryota; kingdom Metazoa; phylum Chordata; class Actinopteri; order Osteoglossiformes; family Notopteridae; genus Chitala; species Chitala chitala. The sequence goes on along the minus strand of JABJVR010000039.1, from coordinate 2,398,200 downwards.
GCATCAACGCTGACCTTTAACATCACGTCTCAGTTGTTTTGATTATGTTGTTTCACTGACCTTTCTTGCCCTCTGTCATATTTATTTACCAGTTTACACACTAGGCCTGCTGGAAATGTTGTGCAATTCAGCCTCATTAAGTTCACTCAAAGGTACAACAGTACAGTTCATTTTGAAGTTTGACAGAGGTCCTTTTCTTTAAATCGGTGTTTGAACTGAATGCGCCGCTCTCCTTGCCTACACACATTCATGCAATTTTCTTAATTTGCCACACGGATCAGCTGCTGTGCTTAAAATCTTAAGCACATTTTACGCATTGTAGCACACAATGACGGGAGCATATGGAAAAAAGTATGAGTGAGTAACTAAAAAGTTATACTTCTGAAACAGGATCAGTAAATATGCCTGGCAAAGATGAGTCATAATGGTACAGTGTTTGATTTCAAAAGGTGTTTCTTCTGAAAACCCAGTGTTCTCCGCACTCCCCCTTGGTCCAGACACTTGTCCCTGTACACCTCTGTGCTGCCACACTGGCACATACAACACATGGATAGCAATGCCATTTCTTATTGCTTTCCACTCATAACTGCTCAGGGAATTTATCTTTTGCCAATAGTTTGCTCTGCTCTTTACCACATCCTGACTCTGTAGATGAAAGTGCTCCATAAAGAATCTAATTTCCACCATGAAGCCTGAGATGGTACCAAGAGGGCAGGCTTTCAGAATGACTGCTTTGGGCAGCTCCAGACTAAAAGGCACGGAAGCATGCTCTGAAGAGAGAGGGAAATAAAGACAGCCACAACCACTCAGAAGGAGGCAGGCTCATTCTCTCAAACCACAACTATTTGTTTTCTCCAGACGCACAGCCAGCTGTCACTGGCAAGTTGACTTCGTGACTGGGAGGGGTTTAGCGATCACTAGCCTGGAGCCATTCTTGCTAAACACTGTGATGAGGTGCATAACGGCCACCTGCAAGATGTCTTGGTTGAGGGCCGTCTCCATGGGGATCGGCTGCCCCGCGGGTGGCGCCTGAGCCCCTCCCTCCCCAGTCACGGGCTCCGACAGCTCCAGCAGCTGTTGAATCACGTCCGTTACCCCCTCCGCTCCTGGGGGCACCTGGACTGACTCCACAGCCTCCTGGAAACACAAGACAGAAATGGTGATGTTCAAACGGGAGTTTCCCCTAACGCTTTCAAACAGCTCTGAGGCAGTGGCGAAGCTACCTAAATTCTGTCAGGCCAGAAAATGTTTACCAAAAAATAAAAGCAGGCTACACACATATTTAAAAAAAAAAAGAACCAAACTGCTCAAAAATTGTTTAAAATACGTTAGTTTTTCCTGAGGGTCAACTATACTGATAAACATAGATGATTATTTCACAAGTCTCCTGCAATAATTTTTGTGACCATATTCAGAAGGGGGCGCTATAAATAACTCAGGGCTCTGGAAGTTTACCTGAGGCTCTGGTGGACCCTCCACAATGGACATGTGCATCTTGCTTGTGTGAGCATGCAGGCTGCCGAGGCGTTTGAACACACAGCTGCAGTCCAGACACGGGTACACGGGGACCCCCTTGGACTGGACATGAAGACGCAGAGAGGTGTGGTCACAGCCCGTTCACACATTATTGTAACTATGCACTGCTCATTCACACCAACAGACCATAAACAGAATACTTTAGATTAGCAATTACTGCCATGTATTTGCAAACCAATTATGTAACTACCAACCAATTATTTAACAATAAATTAACATACCATAAACGTTCCCTCTATTATGTGGAAGTGATTACAAATTTGGGTTCTTTATGGAAAATACCTGTGATCAGCCACAGCCCACATGATAAAGGTGTCTGCTGAGTGGTTAAAGAGCTTTTTATACACCTCACATCAGAGTGATACCAGATCATGGAACTGCATTTTTATGTAATACACGACTGACACATGAGATATGAGGCGAGACTCTTGGAAATAATTTAAGAACTACAGGTATACAGCCCCACCCAGGGTGTCCCCTGCCCTGCGCTGCGCTCTGTGCTTCCTGGGATGGACTCCAGGCTTGCTGCAACCCTGAACTGGATAAGGTGGAAAAGCGAATGGATGGATGGATGTTTTACAGAAAGTAGGAGGGCTTCTCTTCAATTCTATGCACCCATCTTTGATATGCAAATGAATCAGTATCCACATTTTCAGACAGCTGATAGCCCAGAATGAAATCATTAAAGCAGAACCTTACCAGTTACTCCACTAGGCACACAAAGGCAGTTAGATTTGTGATCTATGTTTACAAGAGTATTAACAAGTTTGTTATTTTCTTTTCATTTCTTTCAGTTTAACTTCTAGTTTTTTTGTTACCATTTTAACAGAAGGCTAACATTTAAAAAATACAGATTTCTGCACTGACATTTATTAAAACAGTGTTTTACCTGACACTGGTCAGAATGAAGGACAGGTGCTGCAGCAACACATGCTAGCTTCTATCGAAAAATATGGAGTGAATGTGAATCACAGGAACTCACGTTTTCGACCAATCAGCTTCACCTTTTGTAATCCCAGTGTGAGGACTGGGAACCTCAGAAAGTTAGAACTGTTAATGGGAACGCTGACGTTGTCTTGCCAATTAGTATTCTGCATATCAAAAAGACTGATTTTAATGAGGGGAAAAAATAGTAATAATTTAAACTTTATGAAATAATTTTGTATTTATTTTGCGTCATCCAAGTTACATATTTAGTTTTATTTGATTATTTTTGCAAGCTCTCCTATTTTAGTTACCAAAGTTCTCTTAGTTTTCATGTATGATGATAACCCCGGTTCTAACGGAAACTTTCGGATTCCCAACAGCAGAGGTCAGACGGCATCCAAGGAAATGCAGCATGTTAACAGCTGTCCATGAGTGAAGTCAAAATTCAGCGTGAAGGTTATCCGACAGCTACTCTATGCACACAATGCTGAGTTTAAATCGCATTTCAGCACTCAGACATTTTTCCCCATACCTGTGAAGACTATGATTTCATTACCAACCTCACACAGACTGACCACCATGACTCATTTCCCTGCCCACAATCGGAACCCACAATCTGCATCATTGAAGCTTAACTTTATTTTGTGGATAAATTCTGTTACCTTTCTTTTCATATTTTCAACTCCTCTTCTACATCTACTGTCTGTGTATATTCTTTCAGATAATTAAGTCACTTAAATTTTAAGTTCTGCTTACTCTTTAGATTTAAAAGCCATTCCACTGTTAAATAATGTAATGTCAAGCTAATATAATGTAATATACAAAATGTACAATAAATTTACAGAACTATGTGAATGCATGACATCAGCAGTGCTGGGGGACACATCTCCTGAGGTGTTTGCTTTGTACTCCTTCCTATGGAAAATGAACGCACACTGTCCTCTTAGACAGGTCGACCAGCTTCAGAGGTGTGGCTCTGGTAGGTCATGTGACCAGAGACCTCTGACCCCAACGCAAAGAGGAGCTGGAATGTGCTCTGCTTTTTACAGTGTATCAGCGATATCACAGCTCTGCTTTAAAGCCATCAGCATCCTTCAGTCATGGGCACTTACTCTGGTTTTCCCATTACAGGCCATCACCTCAGTGGGCACGGGTTTTTGTTTCATCCAAGTTCTGCTTTTAATTGTACCTTAATGGCAATTAAACATAACTTACATTTTTATATAACTTCGTATAATTACTGTCAAGCCAGAAAAAATATTAATTTTCAATAAGCATTTAAAAAGCATGACGAAGACTTACTGATGTTGCTTAACATTTTTTAAGTTATGGAATATTTTTGTTCTAAGTGTCTGCTCCTGTTTAAGCATTTTTCTTGTCACTGGGACCTATTTATGCTATTCATTAATTATTACTATTTGAATACAATTAATTATTGGTATGAATTAAACAACATGCTAAATCATCCAGACACTTTCTGCTCCGATACTGACGTTACAATAAAAGGTGTGACTAAGACAGCTAAGCACAGAGAGATGCAAACAGTCAGAAAGAACAAAGAGAAGCAACAATGTAAGTGATATTGAATTAAGATACTGGTCAAATAAAATTCAATGTATTGGCTGGGGAAAACAAAGAATCAACTGAGCCTGCACTAGGACCAGTGCCCACACAGTGGGTAGAGTGCCCTCCCCTGTGGGGGAAGGGGGGCGTACCTCAGAGTGCACTCTCTGGATGTGGGAGTGCAGGTTTCCCTTCTGGGAGAAGGAGGCAGGACAGAACAAGCAGAAGTGCGGCCTCTCTCCAGTGTGACGCACCATGTGTGTCTGCAGCACCACCTTCTGGTTGAAGGCTTTCCCGCAGTGCGTGCACTTGTAGGGCCGCTCACCTGGCCGACGGAAGAGAGGAGAGAGCGTGAGCCGAAGAGCAGCATGACCAAGGAAAGCACCTTAGACGCCCAGAAGCTTCGCAGCACCACCAGGACCGACGGAGACGACCTGTGAAGCTTAACGTCACATGTACGGACACGGCTAACCTGTATGAATGCGAATGTGTCGCACCAGCTGGCTGGGCTTCTTGAACGTCTTCCCACAGTGCTGGCAACTGTTTGTGAAGCCGCTCCTGTCGATGTTCTTCTTGTAATTTCGTGAACTTCCCAAGATTGGCCTGAGCGACACAAATAAGAAACGTATCGGGACACATCAGAGTCACGTCTCACAATCGCTTCGCGTCTTGGCGCGATGCCACCACCGTGTCGGATCACCTGGCCAGGTGTGCTGAGCTCACCTCTTGCGGACATGCGTTTTCTTGTGCTCCTTGAGTTGGGAGGCCACCTTGAACTCCTTGCTGCAGATGTTGCAGGTGAACACCTTGCTGCCGGACAGCTCCTTGCGATGGTCCTCTAGGTGCAGCGAAAGCTGGCTGTGTAGGATAAACTCATCTCCACACTCAGAGCAGATCAGGTTCTGCAGGTACAGAAACAGGTGGATTTCCAGAACAGAACAGCCCACGCACAAGACTAAATAAATACACAGTACCCATGCGGCCACCAGAAATTGTTAAAAATAATTTGCATACTGCATAACTAGCCACTCTTTACAGTAAATATTACAAATTATTATTTTTTGTGCAGTTTAAAATGTTACCTAAACAGGCTGCTGTTTCAGTAATGTAAATACACAGTCTAACAAAAGTAATTTCATTACTTGATACAATTTGAGAGTATAGGAATAAAAATCTATTAAATGGTGAAACTTAATTTATAAATTTTTAAATTTTATTTAAGAT
>JABJVR010000039.1:2357987-2389446 GCA_025773905.1 Chitala chitala | reverse complement strand
CCCCCCGCCCCCCCCCCCCCCCCCCCCCCCCCCCCCCCCCCCCCCCCGGCCGCCCCCCCCCCACTGTGACGGCAAAGAGCCTGGCATGGCTAGTACAGGGGGGTGACCTCCCCCAATGGTCCACCACACTGACAGGCTTCCATCGCCCCAAACAACTTGGTCTCGGTGATGCGCTTGGGATGGACTGAGGCTTCACAGATGCTTGCTGCTTCACCGTGTCACAGAAATGCAAATGAGCAAGACAGAGGAATGGGAAACACAGCGAATTAAACCACCAGCTGCTTTGGTAAAAGTGCAGATTACCAGCTCCGTGTATCATGCTTCTCCTTCCTCCATAAAGGGCTAGTAAGGGACTTTAACGAGGCAGACTTTGCGTGTTTTTCCGCCCGAAAATGAACGGCGAGATCGATGAGATATCTGTGAGATGTCGGGAGGGATGTAGTCATGGCCTCTTATGGGCCTTTGAGTCACACACAATAAAGTGACCTTTTGAAAACAAGCTTCATTTCCCTATCTTTCATTAATGCTTTTTCTGTGAATGTTAATGGCTGTTAATGGAACATGCACAGAGCGTCCAGAGCAAGGGTGGTGCTGCACATGTGCACTGGTGCTCAGACACGCTCATCTGTGCCAGCATCCCACCTCAGGCTCGCAGTGCGGCTGGGTGGCGTTTTTTTTTTTTTACGGCGGCCAGAGGGACATGAAAGACGGCCCTCGCCCCGTCCACGTTACCTGCCGCTCCACCTGCCACGGAGACGTCAGGGCGATTAGCCGCGATGCCTGCTTCCCGACGGCACCGGGGCGATGGCTGGGAAAGTGCATCTGGCTCCAGCTGCTCCGAGGAATGGTGGGGGGGGGGTGGTGGCGTGCAGCTGACATGTGACACGCTGAAGCACTGGAGCGGGCACATCACAGGACCGCGCCTTTAATGCGACGTAATTTATGCGCGGGTGCCGGCGCGGGTCTGTCAGCCAGCACTGCAATGTGGCCTGACAGTCTTCACCCAGGCCCTGAAGGTAGCCTCCCATAATGACACATTAGACATACTAATGGGCTCTCCGCTCTTCTCCTTAGCCGACCGCATGCGTTTTCCTCCTTTAACTCTGTCCCCACGTCCCCCTTCGCGCTTCAGGGACAGCGAGGCTGCCGGGACGCCAGGCGGACTACCTCTGCAGAGAGTGTGGGAAGAGTTTTGGCCAGCAGAGTCACCTTCGCACCCATATGAGGTCTCACACGGGTAAGCATGGCTGCACACGGACGGGCGGGCGGGAGGACACGTGTGTGCAGCACGCACACCTCGGGATGTTCTCAGACATCCATGTACAAGTACACAGCCGTGGGACGTGCGCGCTCGAAGACCTATGCAGACAGGAAATGGAAAAACTTAAGTTCAGTGATTTCTAGACGACCGATAAAGTGTGTTTATATTTGCATGTGTGTGCATGCGTGTGTGTACATTTGCATGAAGTTTCTGTCCTTGGATGACAGTTGGTCTGGTTTTTCTTTTTGTTTTTTTTCTGAGGAATCGTCATATCTTCCTGTGACACTGACCTGTGGAAATTCGTATACATTATTAATCACACGTCAGTATGCGAGCTGTAATTGTGCATGCAAATGAAGGGTCCTGGCCACCAGCACTGCAGGCATCAAACGTCCGTTTCACCGTAATTATCACACCATTTGCACATGGCACTTTTCTGCCAGGTCCGAGAGAGCCTAGTCTTGGCCGCTTGGACGTTAGAAGCTCCTGTTAGTTCCTGTTGTTCTTGTACATCACCCGGCAGTGTTCAGAGGATGGTCAAAGGGTGCGAGTACCAAAAACGCACATACTGCCGATGATAACCTCCGTCAGAGGGCTGAGGGTTTATCACAGGAGACGGAGCGATAACTAACTTCTTTATGAAACGTGTGAACCCTCCTCGCCGAGGCCAGCCTGATGCAAAGTGACAAAGCCAAATGGTATGTAAGTCTGAGACGGATTCCCTCCATGCCTGCACTGTTATAATTAATGTTGTCAGTGATTGCTTTCTTCAGCGCGGATGTCTAAGTTACGGAGGGCCCGGCAGGCCTCAGGCGTCCATTAACACGCTCTCTAACCGAACGTGTCACATTAAATTGGTAGTTTCAGTGTGTGAGCCACTCTCTACTTTTTAAACCGGTGATGGTAATCTGCGATGGTCTCAGATCATGCTCCCCATCTGGGAGTCGTGGTTTTTTTAAATTTTTTATTATTTTTTTAACGAGCTACCTTGTTCCCGGGGTGGAGTTTGAGTTTAATGGAGTCTGAGGTGCTGGAGTTCATGGGGGGGCTTCTCAGAAGGCTGCAAGCAAGTTCAAGGTGTTCTCTACTGTATCTCTTCGGGTCCTTTGTGGGGGGAGGGGAGAACACTTCTTTATCAGTTATGTATCAGATTAAACTGAATTTTGTACACTGTGTTAATAGACACTTCTTTTTCGGAGTTAACAGTGGGCCTGTGTCTACCTGGTTTATCCCAGTGGGAAGCAATAAAAATCACCAGTGGGAAGTGTTTTGTCCAATCAGCGGCTGGCACTGTTTGATCATGCTTACGCTGTGTATTTCGAAACCTCCAGTCACTCACCAAAAGGGCTCCTTCTCCTGATCTCGTGTCTGGACCCTTGAAGCCGAGTGCTATGAGTTCAGAACATACCTTCTTGACCTCCGTGACCTTCATCTGATCCAAGATTGGACACATTTCCTTCCAAACAGACTTGCTCACGCCCCCGTCCAGCGCGCCCTGTGGATGTAGATCAGGCCCAACTCTGCTTGAGTTGTTTGTTTAGTCCCGTATTTTCACATCCTTTTAGTTTCTAAGCAGCACAGTTTTATTTTTGGTTTTCGACCTCCAAGGTAGTAATTAAAGCGTAAGACGTCCGTTTCCAGAAGTCACATGTAATAGTTACTTCTTTTCCCGTTTCTGATTCTTTTGAAAAGCTCGTTAGCTGAGCTTAACTCTCTGAGCAGCAGCGCGTGCTGGCTGAGGAACGCGGTGAGTAAGACTCGTTTCAGCCCGGCTGTTGCTGCTGGTGATCGACCCCTGGGGGGTGGGGGTGGGGTAGTTTCAGAGGTTGCCATCGGCTGTCCCTACTTTGCTGTGCTTATCTGTAAATTTGCCCCGCCGTTCCGCTCCCTGGAATCTCTGTCAGACGTTTCAGATGTAGCCTTGCTGGCCTCTTCTAAGCCTCACACCATTACTGGAAAACGGAGGCATGTCTTTATGATGGCAAATGGCCTTTAACATTCCGAACGTCTGAAACCCAAGATGACGGTGGCCCCTTATATTGGATTACTCTTATTTCTCGTATTATAAATGAGTGTTTGAAAACAGAGGTGAGATCTAATTAAATCTGCTTCCTGATGGCAGTAATAATTCAAACTTTAATCAAATTCAGCCTGTTGCTTTGAGTGAGACGTCTTACTTTAATTGCAGGGCCTGTGAAAAGTATGGAACTCGAAGTTTGTGGTTTACGGCTATGACTGATTCTGACTGCTTGGAGACGCCGGGTGAAACAAATGTAGTTAATCTCATGTGCTGCGCTTACGTTTCCCAATGACAAAATGATAATGCAATTATTTGCGGTCGGTTCCCTGACAGTCAGCGCCTTGTTGCCTATTAATTTGTTTCTCAAAATAGCAATTAGGTGCAATTACTGGGCGATCGCATTTGGTTCAATCAGGTGCACAAAGCTTTTTTTTTTTTTGGCCGTGTCGTTTGGCATCGTTTTCAGCTGGCTTAATAGAATGTAGGTTGGGGGTCGTGTGGGTCAAGGGTTATGTAGGATGGGGTCATGTGGGTCGAGGGAGGGGTCTGTCGGAGCACTGTACAAGCCTGCTCCTGACTTCCTATGTTGCATCGTCACTGTTTATCAGCAAAGGTGTGAAGGTTGCTACCCTTGCAGGTGAGTGCAGAAACCTGTGCTGCCCCCACCTCAGTGTGAGGTCTTTTCACTCTTCACGGTGCTGCTGCACTCTTATGTGTGACAGTGTGTTCTGATGCTGTGTTTTCATGTTCCCCCCTCCCCACCACACGAGTGGTTGAAGGACAGAGAACCAAGCCTAGTGTTTCCTGGGGGCAGGCGCCTTTACAAGGAACGGTGATGCCCTGTCAGCCCTGCCAGCCACCACTCAGTGCCAGCCGTGCCCCCTGGCGCTTTGTGCAAGATCGTGCCATGCCTGCTTGCTCTATGTACCAGCCATGCCCACCTGTGCTCGGTGCCAGCCCTGCTTCTTGTTGAGCCCCTCCATGTGCCTTTGTGTGTATTACTTTAGGTGAGCGACCCTTCCGGTGCCAGCACTGCCCATACAGCTCTTCTCAGAAAGGGAACCTCAAGACCCATGTCCAGTGTGTTCACCGCCTGGCCTTCGACAGTGACCGCTGCTCCAGCAGTCGGTCTCGCCACAGCAGCCGCGACGTCCCGGCCCAGCCGGCAGCCGGCCACGAGAACAACACACCGCTCCAAGACCAGCCAGTACCCGGCGGGACCACCATATTGGACTGAGAGACTCCGCCCCCCCCCCCAGTGGCACTCCGGCAGAAGGCTGACGTTTACATCAGCGGCCAGACGTAAAAACACTACGGACATCTGCGAGGACACGGCGACCTGCACAGAAACTCGCTCCAGCTTGTGTTTGGAGTAAAAACACTTCTTAAATGCATTGTAGCAAGACCTTAATCCAGTTGGAGGGTAAAATAAGTAATAATACTGTTGAAATGCTTGATTTATTTGCTTAAGGTTCTTCTTTGGTCTGTGTTCCTTAATCAGAAAAGTATACGTTTTCCCTAGAGTCTTCTGGGAAAACAGACGCAGCTTCCTGAGAGAATAGTAGGACATATGTGAATGAGCAACTGTGAAGTTTATCCTGCTATTTTCTTACCTTGGAGCTAAACCAAACTTGAAAGCCATTAGACTGGTTGAGGCAGGAACCGAGGGACTATATTTTTCTCTCTCTCTCTCTCTCTCTCTCTCTCTCTCTCTCTTTTTGTTAAACTTCCATCTGATTATTTTAAGCCACTTAAGTGGATTTCTGAATGTTGAAATGCTGCAACTGAATCCATAGTCAGGAAGCAGGTGGTTACATGTCTGCTATGGCGAATTTGTGTGTGTGTGTGCGTGCGTGCGTGCGTGCGTGCGTGCGTGCGTGCGTGCGTGCGTGCGCGGCTGGGGGAGGGGGGGAGGTTATGTGAAGTCGCGTAGGAAAATTCTAGCATTTACTCAGGTCTTGGATAGAGCCGGATTCCAAAGCCTATTTGCATAAAACAGTGCATTATGGGACCCAGTTATACAATGTGTGAGCAGTGGCAAGGTGGACTAAGTCCGATTATTTGGCAGGGAAATTGTTTTTGCAGACTCCAGGACAGTAACAGTTTTATACTTGAACGAGGTCGAATCTGTACATAGCGGCAACACGTGTTTTGTTTAGGTGTTTTTTTTTTAGTTCGTGTATTTGTGCATGCACGTGTGTGCGAGCGTTCATGTTGTGACCTTTTCCATGTTCCGTGACCGTTCTCCCCAGCCGTCGCGTGCAGCTCAAAAGGCTGAGCGTGTGACGCCTTTATAACCCTTTATAACCATAGCTTTAGCTCAAAGCTAACTGCACACAGGATTGAAAGCCATCGTGAGTAATAACGAACAAGTAGGCCACTGCACTGGTATGTACTGGGCTCCAAACCCAAACCTTGTCCCATGTAATCCTAGTTCCCCCTAATGAAATCACGCTGCCTAATTTAAAGCAAATGCATTTTTTTCTAATTAAATAACGTTTTATATAATAAAAAGCATAGTGTAATGGTTACTTGATGTACAAAGGCTAAATTACGTGTGCATTTGTGACGTGAAACAGATTTATTCTGCCTAATGGCATCAGACAGGATGATGAGTAACAGGTGTTTATTTCCAGCGTAATTTGAGCAACGTGGAGAGGCGGCGTGGAAGAAATGGTTTCTCCCACTCCTGTAGATGTCTGAAGACTCCTTTACAGCGTCACGTACCAAATATAGATCATCGTGACCCACAGACCCTCCTATGTTTACTGCTTATAGATCGTTAGGTGATGGATTCATGAAAATTAGCGGGTGCCACAGGAAACATTCTGCTAACCCCCCCTCTACTCCCCCTTCGCTCAAACTTATGCCATTTTTCATTTTTCATTGATATATTTTTCCAGGGCCTTCCAAAACATTGCAGGGAATGTTACTGTGTATAAGATCAGTTATACTCCTTTTTTCCCCCCCCAGCACATTTAAAACCCAAGTTCTGGGTCCTGTATTTATCTGGAAACGCAAAGCTTTAGTCACCAGAGATCGGTGAACCTGCACAGCAGTCAGATGGAGCACATAAAAAATGGGAAATCTTTCCAAAAAGTAACTTTTAATCATTTTTAGCCATTCATAAACATGTCTTTATAAAGAACAATTAGATGGACATTTTTAAAATCAGATGTAATAAGATTTCTAACCTCAGTTCATTCATTGCTACATTTTCCGCAGATAGAGAATGTGTAATTTTGAAGCTCGGTGGTTAATACATTCATTTCCAAGACCTACATCAGCGGGATCATGTCATTACTGATGTGTCTATAGTTTTTTCATATATACCAGAGATAAATCCCTCGGATTTAATATCACCCATCACATTCTTTAGATGTTACGTTCTTAATGTATCTGTACTGTATCAAATCTCCAAACAGAATTAAGGTTAATCTGTTGGACCCTAGGTTTACTTTAGCAGGATGAATACATATGAATTAGTCTTGACTTATAAATTAAATTTTTGTTACTAAAAAAAAGCACTGAACTGGTTTGCAGCAGTGATCTTAAGAAAATAGTAAAATATGTAGGAAAGTTTACAGTGTATGTGTGTTTGATGTGTACTCACGTCATGTTTGACATGGTTGCTAGTGACAACACTTGAATATAGTGGATTTATTTTTATAACTGTCTGATTACAGTACTTCTAACTCTTGATTGCAAAAATGGTCACATTCTGTTACGCTTCTTTTGTTAGTAAGTCGTCACGTGGAGAAATCAATCATTCTGCTACATTTGACTGTCCCTTGATAACAATAATGCGTTTTTAATGTTAAAAATACCACCATTAACATTAGCTCTATGTCATGACTTTTCTATTGAATGCAACTGGCATATAATTTCTGTATGCAGTTAAAATATTAACAGAACACTCCAGGCTGCCCACATTATTGTTCAACAGTAGATACCCTTCTTGGTTTTGTGCACCTTTCAGGTCAAAGTTCTGGATCCTTTTCCACCGCAGTACCACACATTTCTCTTCCTTCTGCCTGACAGAAAAGGGGGAAAAGTGTTTGACGTCTTGAGTGTTTTACTCCCGTGTTGCTCCTGTGTGCTCACGACATTTATCGTAATTTTAGTTGCACAATAGAAAGCGTAACTTTGTGTTTTTTGTGTGGCCGTTAGTATTTATTTTCAGCTATTGTAGAAGGAAAGCTAAAGGATGTAATTTTTGTTGTCATACCGTTTTTAACACGACTTAAACGTACCACGCAGACTGTTATTAATACGAGATACTCTACCTCTGTGAACCAAGTCCCATCTTTGAGCTTTGATTTTTGTATGTTGTTCACACTGTAAGGCTCCTGCATTAAAGGCGTTAACTGCACCTTTTACTGGGTTTTTTCTCTTTGTCATGAGATCCTGCTTCATGGTGCGTCCTCTTGGTATGTGCTGCGGGGGTTTGGAGTCTGAAGGCCCATTGAAGACGTCTATCTGACTATACCACCATGACCTTAAAGCTGATGGAAGGACAGCTTCTTCTGCACCCTCTGGTACCCGTGCTGCTGTTCGTACAGACGTGGTACTGTGTGAGACACATGCAGTACAGTGAGGGTCAGCATGTAGGTGCAGCTCACAGAAGTCTGGGCATAGAAGAACAAGGGTAAGGGTGAAGAGAAGGTGCCCTGCTGAAGTAACCACTGCTCTGGTGCCTCACCTGGGACAGCACAGTGGCATGAAAGGGTACAACAGGATATTGCTCTAGAGTTTTGTGGACGGAACAAAATACACTGATAACCTCAGAGCCTTTAAAACATGATAAACCCACAGTCCCTATAAAAAAAGCAACAATGTAACATCTACAGCTGGGATGTCCCAGCTCATCGGCTTGAAAATGACAGGCCAAAGTGGGCACACAGTCCTGATACTTGGCACCCTAGGTTTATTTGAGCTAACAGTGTTAGCAAACAGCACTTAACATACTTTAGGTAGGTGGGACGCGGTACAGGGTGCACCAAAGGCAACCAGTGCAGCAGTGTTGGAAAGAACAGAAGGTATTGCACCAGGAGTTCAGTCATTTGGGAAAACACACAAAAAGTGTGGAAATAGAAAAGGTGTAATTCCAAGAAACAGATATTCATGGTAACAGTTTAGACAAATCAGTACGCTGTCTGTTTCCGATTGTTCTGATAGCCTATACAGCTGACACCAAACTGTTTTCAAACCTTTTTATGAGCTTTAAGGTGCTGCTTGTGTCAGCCAGCTGAGTCCGTTACTGAACGTACAGCCGAGTGGCCACTTCCAGAGTCGCAAAGGTGGCCGATGTACAGGTTGGCAGCAGTAATGAGAGAGAGCTGACCCCCTGAAGGTCTTCTTGTCCTGAAGGACCTGTTGTGTGGATGTATCACTGAGGGTTGGGGGGAGCAGAGAGTGTGTGGGGGGGTGAGATAGGGGGCCTGTCGACGAGCCGTGCAACGGCCTTGTCGTGTTCGGTTGGCATTCGGAAAACACGCCGCAAGACAAGGTGAAGTGGCACCACAGAGACCCCTGCTAACCGGGTGCCGTTCAGCAGTGCTTCAGTGGCCAGCAGGGGGCAGTGATGCTTAAAGACTGACTTTTAACTTGAATTTAACCTGATGGTTCTCGCCTCTGGTCCCCAGGGTAGCTCTCTGCAGGAGCGACCATGAAAATATCAGTATTGGCCTAGTAAAACATTGAACTTATATAAATGGGAAATCTGAAAAATCATTGGGTAAAAGCCAGCGTTTTCCATAGCCCACAGTTATATGTTCTCAACCTGTATGGTGGAGAAGATCCTGGCCTCACTTTAGAGTTCACTTTTCCATCTATTTGATGAGATTCATCTCTGCATGAGGGCCATGGCCAACTGACCTGCCACTCCCCTTTCACATCCCTCTGCTGTCTGCCTACTTTCTGCACAGCCAATCAGCGAAAAGTCTGAGAAGGGATTGGACCCTCACTGGCTGCAGTTAGCCAGAATCCTATTTTTTCCCCCACACTACAGTCTCTTGGTCATAATGGATAAATGGTCTATATCCATAGAAGGAGCTATAACAGGGTGAGACTGCTGTATATATCAGCTGACCTGGGTGCGTTCTGTCGTTCCCGTCCGTTTATATTGTCCATGTGCATTTAATCCTGATAGAGCGTACTATGATGTCACTTAAAATACCATAGTACTTTGTGAAGAAGTGTAATTTTTTTTATAATTCAAAATTTTCTGTTAAACAAATAATTTTTTCAGCCACGTTTTTATTTTAGCACCCTTCTCGTGTTTGAGTGTAAATAAAAGGGCAATGGAGGAATGTGTCAAGCCATATGAAAAACGCCAGCAGTAAAGTGTACGTCCTCATGCGTCACCAAGGTTACAGGGGATAAGATTTCATCATTTCATAACGGCATGCAGAATGTGAGAAAGGCTTTGCGTCCGCTGCAGGATGCTTGATTAATGTTTTTTCTTGCGAGTACAGAATAATTTGGGCTTCTAATGGTCCTCTCTTGAGTCTTTGTACAACGAGGAGAGAAATCCGAGTGCTTTTTCTGTTAACCAAATGTACTCAATTACTGACATTCTAAGCATGCAGTTTTTTTATTAATACCAAACGTATCATTTCCAAAGAGAGTCACAACCACAGGTCAAAATGTAATAAAATATTCTTCTCGTTGATAGATTAATGCGCACTGTAGCTGGTCTGTGCTAAACTCTGAAATACATTTGTGGATGTAACTTTAGATTAACTCAAAAAACAGTCCAGCCCTGCGCAACCCTTTTGGACTTGGTAAAAGAGCAGTTCTTTAGTAATGTTTTGATAGGCCATAAAAAGGTTTAAAGCCAGGACATTTTGTAAGATGTGGTGTGACTGGTACCATATGGCCAGATGGATATTGCTGTGCAGAAGTCCAATTCTCTAGTCTGGTTTGCTGTGGAAGTGCTGTTGATACCACAGTCATGTAAACATCAGACCGTGGGGCTCTTGTTCCACCCTTCACAGGTTGCCAGTGTGCTTTTGGACCAAACCAGAACCAGGTGTTAGTTGTTGAGGGGGGGGGGGGTGGTGGATTTAAATACACAGTAAGTGCGGCAGTGAATTGTTCTTATACGTACCTTTTTACCGTGACGCAATTACACTCTGTTTCTACTTAGAATAAATAAAAGCATTTAAAAACAAAACAAAAGTTTTGTTTTTAGAGAACACAAATGTAAGGCACGTTGTCATTACGAGTCCATGTACAGATGGTTGGTGGAGAGGGGGGGTGTGTCTTCTACCATTTTATGTAATGACATTACAGCATATATAACTGTCTCAAAACACGACCCTGGGTTAAAACAGGCCAGCGTGTAGACAGCGCAGCTCCCTAGCAAAAAGCAAAGAATTTGAGGTCATCACTAAGACACGACTTTAAAACAGCATTAAATTCTGAGACGTCATGGCTTCATTTCCAGACGTGAACGAAAAATCAAGCCTAACCTTTCAGGCAAAAGGAGGTTCCGCAGATGTGACGTTTGCATTCCGGAGGGTTCCACAGGAAAAAAAAAAAGGCCGAAGCCTATCAGTAGCCCACACTTGGGGGGGACGAGGAGCAAATCACATCACAGGTGACATTGCGGACGAAAAGGGCAGCCAAATTTACAGCGTTTCAGCTGCCCCGGTGCAAGAACGCCCGCGCTGTTAAATATGTAAATACACCACTAATCAAAAGGTTCTAAGACGGCAAATGCCGGAGAAGGTTACGACCCACAACCCGGGTGATAGAGCGCTTGGGGCGGTCTCAGCGCGTGCCGGACTGACAGTCGCCACCAGGCGCTTTGCATGAGGAAGACATCCAGTGGAGTGACCCCCAGGTCTTCTGTTCCTCACCATTGTGACAGTAATGAATGTACAGGCCTGGCCCTGCATATCAAATGTTATTTACACTCCATGAGCTGAAGAATAAGGGGGGGGGGCGGTTAAACAACAGATACAACAGCAAATTGTGTGCAGCCTATCTGAACATGAAATAAGCGCTTCTCGTGAAGGATAAGCTCAGAACCGTTTATTCTGGGGTGTTGCTCAGACTTTTTGGACGGGCTTAAAGATGCAGCTGAAGCCCTGAAACTGAGGAGTTTTAAGCTCTGCCTTTTCAGCTGAAGATGGGGTTCCGTTCTAAATCACAACACGTGCGGGGACTTTTTGTTTGACGGGACCTACTGTCAGTTTCGCGCAGTGCCACGACTGCACGTGGAATGCTTTGCCTGTTATTTAACATGCGGCTCTCCTTGTGAAGGGGCCTAACGTCCATCAGCGTCACTTCGGCTGAATCCAGTAATCCATTTATTACACAACAGCGTGGCACGCCTATTTATACAGTTTATGTTATTTGCGGCGGTGTGGGAGATGTCGAGTTTCATCCGGAGATTACCATTTCAACAATGCGATTGTGTTTCGGCGTTCTGCGACATCCTGATTGCTGTCACATAGAGAAATCTTAAGGGAACGCGTAAGAGCCTTAACAGAATGTGGATTAACTTTAATGTGGACGACCTCAAAAGTAACCTTGATCTCAAACAATGAGATATTTTAGTCCACCCGCGGAACATTTATGTTTTAACATTCCGTGCCAGTGGTCTATGTCACAGTCAGAGTTATATCACCCCGCGTAAGAATTAGTTGGATCTAAAGTATGCAAATCACAACCTATTCACAGGGCTCCACTTTAAAAGTGAAAATGATTCCCAGGACACACTATGACATTTAACATTGCCTTCACTAATTTGTGTTTAATAGCCAAAAAGTGATTAGAATTAACATTAATGACATTTCATACATGCCCCTCCACATTAATTTCCCTTTTCTGATACTTAACAGCTAATGCTTGTGGCTGATTTCTGCAGCTTAAGCTAATGCCACACTTTTGTCAGAAACCCTGTCACTCCTTTGCATTGCCACCAGTTTCTTCTGAAGAGGGGAAAAAACAGAGGGATAACATGTATAATAAAAGTTTGAACAGTAAATCCCTAAACATGAGAATAATTATATCGGTCACAGACACGTTTCCCAATCTCAGTGCCTCTCCCAATCAGCATCAGGAGAGATTAGCAGCGGTCATCTCTAGATTCCGCTGTGCTCTTTCCCATAGAAACGCTGTCACTTCCCTGCACTCAGATGTTCTCCACCCTTTGTTTCCTTGGGGCAAAATCACATGGAGGACAGAGAAGTCAGAGAAGGAGGCTGGCATCTGAACTGAACCGTTGCCCTTTCCGGTTTATTTTTATCCTCTTGCTAACAGCATGGTTTTCCAGCTGTTTGTTACGTGGAGGTTCTGTTTCAGGCACAGCCCTCCTAGGTATTGCCGTATGTATGCAGGTGCAATCCTGCAACCTCATCTGCACACTTCCTGAAGGACTTCTGGGATACTGGCCCAGCCCAGTGGTGATTGACAGCCCAATCTCCCAGCCAGACAACTTGGAAAAGAACATGTCACCTGGCCCCACCACTGGATGCCAAGATCTTGCATTCGGTGGTAAATATATATTGGCAATACGTCTGTGCCAATGTCATTAGTGGGACGGCTTATATTCCTGTGTAATTTTCTCAGCAGCCTTTTTATTGGCACCTGTGATTGCGAAAGTATTTCAATCCTAGCAGATTGGAATTGTGATTAAGCCTCTTCACTTGCTGCTGTGTTAACGGACAAACATGGATGCGCTTCTGCGGAGCCCCAGTGATTCAGCCCCGCGAGGAGCCATAACAAACCCTGCCGCGCGATGTCACGTGAGCGCAGGGGGCAAACGAATGTTTGGGTCAAACACTACTTATTTACTTACACTCTTTAATTTGGATTCACCCGAAGTCCTAATCTGTGCATCTTCCAATGCACGTACATTAATAGTAGGCTGGCTGCTTGCTGTAGTAAACTTCCGCGGTATAACGTGTAAATCATCGGTCTGTGCGCTCAATTTGCCGTTGCTAAAAATAAAAGCGTTAAAAGAGTTGCACATAAAATATGTATTCTCACAACGTGACTGGCTTTATCCAAGCAACGGTTAACATAAGCTTTGGAAAGTAAACGTGCAATCTACAAACTTCTGTTAACAGATAGCACACCCCCCCCCATTTGTTATATCCTCTTTTGGAATAGAGGTTTAACCCAGTCAACAGAACAGCATGGAGAAAAACAACAGCCGTCAATGTCGCATCTATTCTTGCATGAAAGCCGTTTTCTCTATATGTTTTAAATAGTGTGAAAGTGTCCCTCCGCGCCAGCTAAACTTGTTTCCATTGCACACCAGGGAACAGACTTTGTCAGTGGCAAGATAAATACATTCTTGCTCCGAAAAGCAAGTAATTTAGGTCTTTTGTATTACACTTGACAATCACATTGGAATCTTTCACCCCAGAAATGCTAATTACTCTCAGCAGGAGTCAGTTAGGGAAAAGGGCGCTGGGATTTAATGTATTCTGCTGTTGTTATAACGTCTCCAAAATGCTGCACACTTAAATTTCTGCAACGTGCTGAAGTACCCTGTACCACGTGCTGAAGGATTACTGCTAATGGGGTTGCTTTTAATTAGCCAAATATGACTTTAGGAAGGTTAACTGAGTACACACGCATCTATTTTTCACCACATTTACAGCTATTATTAAGATGCCTTCTGTGTTCCGATCGCATCGCCAAAACTTCCGCAGAGAAGTAGACGCAATGCAATTAACTGAAATGAACATAGGAGGATCTGCTACAGTTATAAAACTCATAAACATTTTATGACCAGAGGCTAAAATTCACAAGGCCCATGAGATGTGTCAAATGCAGTTTGGCGAGAGAAAAAAAGTAATTTTCCTACATTCTCTACAACTATTACAGTTTAGAATATTTTCACACTTAAACAATACCTGTACTCTAAATTATTGAAATCAAAAATTTATCGTAAAAATACAGTATTGTGTAAACGTTTTGCCAAAAAATGTACCTGCACAGTTTTGATAGTAATTCACTAATTTTTATTTTCCTCCATATGGCCAGAAGATGGCGCACAATGGTAACGGAATTTACATTTCAGTAAATATATATATATATATAAGGCAGGCCTATAATAAATACTACAAACAGGGAATATATCCAGACCTTTCTTGGCACGTGCAAGACAACGTAAATGCGATAAAGACTTGTGTGTTATTGAAAGACTACAGATTACATATGAATACGAGACAGGCATGTTGTTATACGCAAAACTTTAGACAAAGATACTCGGGACCCGAGCATTTGTAATGTCAAGTTGTCGTAATGACGTATTTCATTTAGCGAAATTATTTTGTCTAAACACAAAATTTTTGGTTTAACTTGCCAGTCGTTCTCGTGATTGTGCCACGACTTTATTTATTAAAAAATAAAATAAAAACCTTTTACAGAAGTAACTGTTACACTGATTGTAAATTATATTTATTTCATCTAGAGGGGTCAAGTGAATGTTCCTAACAATTAATTTTACAATTGTATGTACGACAGTGAAGTATTAGCAAGATATCATAAGAACACATCCAAAAATTTCAGAAGGCGTCCCCCTCCCCAAATTTTTTTGCACTCAAAGAAACACGACATATGTTTTCTGAACTGCCACAAGTTACACCTACTGCTCACATCCCCACTTTCTCGGAGCACCCTGCTGTGGATTGCTGTTATAAATCAAGGTGTGATACATTTACAATTACCCACGAACTCCTCTGGGTCATTCTGATGAAGCGGCAGTGTGTTACTAATCCCATAATCTCACCTACCTCGCGCAGATTGCCGAGAGCGCGCGTTATTTTATCTGATTTCTTCAGCGCGTGGAACAAAGAACCTTTTCAAGTTTCAGTTATTTAAGATGAACCTATTCATAAATCCGTGGCCATTTGCCAGATACATAAAATATTTAGAAAAACAAAAAATCGTATTCATCAGTGTTTCCAGATATGAGTATTAATATGAACTAAATGTGATACAAATGTTATTGTTACATATAACTGGAAACATGAAGCTGTGCTTTTATGCAATTAATTTTTAATTGTTACAAGTGCATATATTTAGTGACTATGTATTTAAAAACAGAATGAAGTCAATTAGTTCAGCCACATAAAATGCAGAAGACTGAAGTAGTTTCAAGAGACAAACTCATAGGTGCAGAGAGGATTGTTGATTACCTTATTAAATTAAAACAACTCTATATATTATTACATATGGCAGTTGTGCAGAATCGGTGGCCCATCAACAACTTTTTTCATGCATGCATTATCGTTTGATAACACACACACATTTCTGCATATGTGCTATAACATGTGTTGTAATTATGTTACAGCTGTTGTTACAGGTGTTGTGCACAGAATAAAAATTCTTCTTATTTATTCCTTGCTAGACAGAGACGTGTGAATGACTTTGGTAATGTTATGGCAGATACACATTTTAATACCTGCAAATGGCCTGCAGAAATGCACTAAGTGAAATCTTGAAGGTTATCTAATAGATCGAGGCAGCTAATGTCATTGTATTTAAAATCACAAAAAACGTTCATGATTTCTACACAGTAACATCCAGTATCCACTGATGTGTTTTTGAAGTAGAAAATTTTAAACACTTTAAAACATAATAATTGTTGAAAATATCTGCACTTACGAATAAAATAAACTGAAAATGTGGATGTGAACAATGATAGACACTTGCCTAATATTTATATTTTAGTGTTAATGTACAGTGTGCCTGATCAGATGGTGCGAAGTGTTTAGGTTTACCTTGGCGTGATGACCATGTGGTCAGCCTGCATACAGTCTAATACTCCCTGTGATCCACACAGTATTCATATGGTGCCTGAATCTGGGAAAAAAGGAAGGAAAGAAAATCATGATCTATTTCAGTGCTTACGTTTGTATACTGTACGACAACATTTTTCTCGTATGTTTAAACCGGGAAAAATAGGCGCAATTGTGGTAAGTGTTGATACTTTCAAAAATATCCTTGTTGACAATGTCTGAAACCCAGGAGTCGATCTCATTACGAAAGCCAGGCTCACAGGATTAATAAACAGTTGTTTCTGAATACAGTCGGATCACTGTTTCCCCGTGCATCTTGTTGTGCACATTTCATGCCAGGGATGCTTCTGGAACTTCTGGTCCTGATTAAATATTCTGTTTGCTGTATCTCCACTCTGATTGAGACAGTATGTTTATGGTGCAATAGAAAGTCCACTCGTAATCTGTAGAAGAAACGGTGCTTAAATTCGATGTGATTACAGCCACCAAGAAAGCGGAGAAAGTCACGAGTTTACGTGTCATGACTGCCGTCATGTTAAATAATCAACGGTTTGATTGATGCTGCCGGCGCTGCTGTATTTGACCTTCTCTCCCCGTGTTCTGGGACTGACATCACGAGTCTTTACTCCTGTACTGACCACTCTTAGCCATTTCTCCCTCCACATGTCAGATTGGCTTTGCTGACATGACCTGAGTGGGATGCTACATTAGAACTTCTGACCCCAGTATAGCATCCTGGACATGGTCTTTACCCAAGGGGTCCAGTCAGCATACAAAGATCTACACCTAGGTTTAGCAACCAACGGACTTCATATTCATCTTCACAATCAAATAGTTCTTAAATTTTTTTTTGTCATATGTAATATTATTAGGTCCACATGGGGTTGGGCAGGCAACCGAATTTGGACCCACAGAGGTGTTTTTTTTTTGGATCCTGTCATCTGCCTTTAAGTCTATCTACTGTATGTGTTGCTCTGTATACCCATCCAGCAGAGTGCCTTGGTGCTCCTTTGCAGTGAAAGCCGCTGGATTAGCTACACTAAACGAGAGAAATTGTTCACCTGTGTTACTTGGCCACCATGGAAAGAATGCAATGGCAAACCATTTTCATTTTAATTTAGGATCCAGTACAGTACATGTAGTGTAGTCCACAGCAAGCTACATACTTGGAGGAGGTTCAGGCCTGTGAATTATTTCAGTACTTGCCATTATTTGTCATGACTCAGCAGAGTGGCATGCTCACCTCTCACCTTTAACTGGAACGTGCACGAGGGCTGGGTACTGGGATACGATGAGAAGCAGCGCCACAATGCCCCCCCCACCAGCTGTCCGTCCGAATAGACGTCTTTCCTGATTCGCTTCTGACATTTCCTCGGTTAGCTCCTCTTTTTAAGCCCCTCCGAGCCACTTGAGCTACTCTCCGTGCACTGCAACCGAGCGCCGCTGCCCTGTCACATCTGGTTTGCCTCCGCGCCGCGGCAGTTGCAGCACCGGTAGGTATCCTGACAGTGTCAGTCATCTGCTTAAAGACATGGATCACATCCAGTACGGTAAGCAAGTCGACTGAGAATCTGTAGCCACGGGGCCGGCAGAGTGGCTAATGTTAAGGGCTGCTGTGGTGCTACTGGAGGCGGGGGGGGGGGTTATGTTTTTGGCAAGTCGTTTATTTATTTTTTTTTCTGTCTCGTTCAGCTGGCTTGGACTTGGACTGCCTGCGGATTGTAGTGACAGCTGGTGCTAGTATGAACCTCGGCCTTCCACACAGCTGTATTGACATACTAAAGGCTTAGCTCAGTGCCTTTCTGAGGGTGTCACAGACTGCCTGGAATTAGGATACCGAAAGGCACAACCAGTAATCCATAAAAACCGCGTTTTATTTACAATGGCACTTTCTCCGTATTTTGCGTTTCTGCTTTTCTCTGCTTTTGTGGCATACTGGTCACAACGTAATGAGGGGAAAAAATACATGAATCCTGTATTTGTTTTGTTATTTTAATGGCTTCCACTTTAACGTTCTAACTTTACATTTGAGTAAATTTGGCAGTTAGAGTAAGTGTGTTGTAAGTGGAATGTGCTGTTGTAGTTTATTCTATCAAGCTGTTGTACAGCAAAACCAATTTTCGAGCCACCCCAGCAGGACCGGCCCACTTGTAGAATTAAACATATAGCAGTTGTGGCACATTTTTCTCCCCGTGAAATTATTGTAACGCATTGCTTTTTGGTACTTGATATTAAATGATGTTGCACGGCATGAAGGAGGACTTAGTCAGGCTGGTGGGACAGTTAATTTACCCAGAGTTCATTTTAACCATACGCTTTCCCCTGACACTGCACATACAGTTCTGATCAGCTTTTTTCACTCCCAAACCAATGTTTTATTTCCTTTCCTACTGGGCCACTTGTTTTTTTTTCCCGTAGATTTTAAATGAAACTATTGATTTAAGGTCAACTCTTTGAGGATTTAATTTGTTTTCTGGAATTAAGGCTGCTAACGCATTATAATTTTATAGCACATAGTAAGGCTGTGTTCCATTTGTGCTACTACAGGCTTGCCTCGCACTGATTGCTGGTATGTTAATGAATTTTGAAGTGCAAAGTGGGAAAAGCAGGTAACAGTGAGGTCATCGTAGCTGTAGCCTGAGGCGTGGTATCCCTACAGGTATCCCTGCAGGTATCCCTACAGGTGCCCACCTGGCTGTCTTAACACATTAGGAGTATCTTACCTGCAGTCCCTGCGCTGCACCTGAAATGCTAAAAAGTTATCCAGGGGTACCCCACCTTTGTTCTTTTGATATCGTGCTAGGACGAGCATTAAGATGTTCATTAACCCCTCTCCTTTTTATAGGCACAAGATTAAAAGTGTTTTCATTATGGAGGTTTCAAAAGGGTAAGTGGGTGGAGGGTGTAACGTCTTGTCCCCACTTTGGCATTTTATATTATATTTAGTAGTAATCACTGGTATCGCGCCTTCTCCGCTCTTTTTGTTCTATTTCCCACTCACGTCTGCCCCCCGCGTTGTCTGTGTCACCTTATCCCTCACTGTGGCCCTCTGTGTCTCCATGCGAAACAAAAGGGAGGGAAGATCGGGGAGGCATTCAATACAAGTGTGTCATTAACTCTTTTCTTCTGGGGCGGATGAGACAGAAAGCTCAAGTCAGAGAACGTGGATCCCCACAAACTGTTTATTAACATGTCGACGACTTCAACAGGTACTTTTATTTCCTACACTTCCGCCCAGGCTTGTTAAGCCATTTCGGAGAACCTTGCTTGGATTCATATTCCGCCCCTCGCTTAATCTGCCTTGGGGGGGTGGGGAGCCGAATCTCATAAAAATATCCTCTTTTGTTGCCTTTGACTGGTTCCTGCGATGTGTTCCGAGCCGCGTTCGTTAGTATTAATGGGCAGAGCTCCCACAGGTTAGCCATGTGTGGTGCGCGGTATTTACATGAGCCCAAACAAGTGAAAGGCGACAATTTACAGGTTAACTGAGTTCTGTGGCTGAGATTCAAAACACATACATGAAAATGCATTTAATTTGAATGTGTTCAAAAGGTAGTAGTTAAGTTGTGGTTCCAAAGAGGGGTGGTTATTGCACCCATAACCAAATAACGGAACCTGGATTACCTGATAAAAAATAAAAGTTGTGTTACTAGGAAGCTCCTCTGGATAAAGTGTGAGCTAAAACTGGTTGTGTTAGAAAATCAGACCATAAATTTGCTTTACTATGACGTAATACAAGTATACATTACATGAGAGTAAACTCGTAGTAGGAAGGAGTATATGTGCTTTGTCACACTACTCTGGCCCAGTGTGTGATTTTGGGATGGTAATGTCCACTTTACAGTTAGTGTAACAGGCCTGAGGACAGGACCTTCAGATGGCTCCTGCATCCAAACAGAAGTGTAAGTGTGCTTAGGGTTTTAAAGAGACGTGACTGATTTGGTGCATATGACAGGCTTCGTGGCAGAGCT
The DNA here is from genome assembly GCA_025773905.1 of Chitala chitala. NCBI lineage: Eukaryota > Metazoa > Chordata > Actinopteri > Osteoglossiformes > Notopteridae > Chitala > Chitala chitala. Next base: position 2,369,427 of record JABJVR010000039.1, on the reverse strand, counting down.
GTCCATTGCGCTGTGGAGCTTCCGGCTTTCCCCCTGTCGCTTACCGCTAATGTGCACATGGCCACGTCCCAGTATTGTTTTTGAATCACCTCCATCCTGGTTGGTTACATATTTGAAAAACGTATGGATGGACACATGTACAGTACAATGCAGTAGAGCGCTGAGTGCAGTGCAGTGACTTGAAGTCTTTGAAGGCCTCCTAATTAACGATTGTTTAATTACAAGAACATGTCAGTGCAAAATCTGATTCAATGGAAACTATACTGCTGTTTAATCATTAAAGCAGGCAAATAACTCTGAAGTGACTTACAGCTTACGAGCAAAAGGTATATTCTTAAATGCAGAAACACGAGGAAGAATAACCGCAGAGAGCTGTTTGGTCAGGGGCCCCTCTGTACGCGTTCACTAAAATTGACACAGCACTGTCACGAACAATGTGGTGACTCTTGGGGAAACGCTTCCTCTTTTCATACACCTAGACAAGCTCAAATTTCACACACTGGGGTCATGCACACACTAATCACATGGAAACTACTTCAGCTGTAGTTGCGCAGCCCTTTGCGAATGTACAGCAGTACACACGGGTAGCTACAAGACCACACAGGTAAGCACAAGAACACAGGTTTAGTGACTGTTTGCTTTTATTAATGCTTTTTGGCATCACGTTCAAGACGCATCTCGTCTTTCCCCTTTTACGTTGTTGTTTATTAGTTTTTCGTAACACAGCTAAACAATATGGGTATTATGTATTTTTTTAGCTCAGGAACAAAGGTGCCCTGGAGCATGCCCAATGGATGATGAGCACAACACACACACACACTGTAATTCAGAGTGCAATTTAACATCCCTGATTTGCCAGAGTTTAGACTGCTGGAGAATCCAGAGTGCTGAGAGAAGCCCATTCAGACACAGAGAACTGTGTGAACTCCACAAGAGTTATGATCTTCACAGTCCTGTTGATCACAACCTTGGGGAGGCTGAGGCATCCCCCCTCCTGTGTCAATCACCATGCTTTAACACAAGACATGAATTACAGAAACAATGTACACCCTTTGAAGAAATCTGAATAAAGGAATGACTATTTCAATACTCAAGAGGACTCAGTACTCTTGAAAGCAGTTTTTGCTTTCTGAATATAGTTTACGGAATTACTGCTCTCGAGAAAAATATGCAGGAAATTAAAAGGGAACCGTTTGTTGTCATCGGTTTTTGCATTCAAAGTGTCAACAAAAAGACAAGATATTATTTAATGTCCATATTGCTTCAGATGTTTCATGTATAGCCGTCTAATTAATGGCCAATCAGATTGCTGGCCAGTGTGGAAAAATGGCACTCTAATAATGAGCTCCTCCAAGCTCTTAGATCCCCTTCAACTACTTTGGTGCTAATATGGGGTAGAGCCGAAATATGACTGACATTAAAGCTACACTAATTATAAAAAGGAATTCTTATTTGATTGTGCCGTATATCCGCGCTCAACAGTTAATTACAGTGTGGTCTCAGATCATACACACGTCATATTTATAGTGCTTTTACTGGGTCCCTAGATTCGGCAAAGCAGTCGCTATATTGTTTTTTCGTTGTTCTCACATTCCTTTAATTCTTCAGGGACTTTAACTGCCAGGCGGCTGCCCTCAAGTAAGCAGGTGCTAAACTCAGGTTCTGTGGAATACAGAACCAGATACCTTTTGCTCAGGCTTGCTTTAGCTCATTTGGCCCTCCGATCACAGCGTACTCCGTTTGAAAGGAAGAAAAAAAGGACGAGAAAACAAACATCTGTGCATCGAACATGGCACAATCCCAGACATGCTTCTGATTTAAAATTTTCCCTTTAGTTCCTTCCGTAAGTCTCACTTGGCAGGAAACGGCTTTTTTCCGGAGGGGGTTACGAGATTAAAGTTTTTTCATATGTTGGTTTTTGCATCCAAACTAATTAGAATTAGTAATTTGCGCAATCCAGTTAAGTGGCTTTTTTTGTGCGCTTCGCATTGTGTGCTTATTGTGTAACTGAAGGCAACGCTGAAACGATGCAAGCGGCGAAACAATGACACGATTTCAGTAGTGGGTCTTAGGGAAACATCGCAGCAAGAAACAAACTGTTGCTGCATGCTGTTTTCTGTGACTACAGATACACGTATCTAAACAAGAAAACAGAGCTTCCATACGTTATTTTATCGTGACTACAGATATGGATGTGTGAAAAAACCAAACAGCGCTGTCACACGCTGCTTTCTCTTACTACGGATATGGATGTCCGGGCTGTTGATGCAAATTAAATGCTGGTATGAGAGGTGCAATTTAGCAGAGAATTACTGGTTAAACTTCCTCTTCTGTGAACCAGAATAGAAGCAGCAGATATGTAATAGGGAATGCCTAATTTTTGGTTATTTTGTGATGCATATCCATGGTTATAGTTCAGCTCTGCTAGTTGATTATCTGTTGCTAAAAACAAAATAAATTAAAGCATAATAAAAGAATACACTACAAATCTGTCAATAAAGATATCATGTTATATTGGTTAAAAATTTTAAACTGTTGAATAAATACTCATAAAGATAATTGAAGAAAATCTGTGTAACTTTGTCAGGTTGCATTGAAGAAAGTAAATTTTTTTGTTTAAATTTCATCGAATGCATTTTTTTTTAAAGAATATAATGGGATTTAAATGTTTCGGCATTGCTACGTGTGCATTTACATCTTGATGAAAAGTAGGAGTTTTTTTGACTGTAAATGGCACACTACATACTTAAGGCAGTATGGTGAATGAGTATGCATTATCCAATTCAGAGTCACAGGAAGCCTGGAGTTCACCCCAGGAAGCACAGGGCAGGGGACACCGTGGACAGGTTGCCAATCCACCACAGGGCACATGCACACACACAAACACACATTAAGGGCAATTTGCAAATGTCAGACAGCCTAACCCGCATGTCTTTGGACTGTGAAAAGAAACTGGAGAACCCAGAGAAAACCTATCAAACTTCACACACACAGACCCAAGGCGAGGATCGAGCCCTGGGCCCGGAGCTGCGAGGTAATAATGCTGCCCATAATGCATACTCCTGTACATGTTTATGTACATAATGAGCTGTACTTCTCTCAACACAGAGAGTTGATGTGGTTGATGGCTGAATATTCATTTTGACCTCACAGTCAAGTTTACCCTTACTATTTCCAGCCAAATGCTTTTATCTCATTGCAGTTTCTATCTATTTAACATTCATTCCAAGCCCAGAATTACTGCCTACATTTCCCATCATGCATGGGGCTCACACACAAGAGCAGAGGTCACATGAGAAAAGTAGGTCATTGCAAGCCCAGAAGCATTTATTCCTGTTAGCACTGCAACAACTATGACCCCCCACCTGGATGAGCAGTTAAAAATAGAAAGAATTAAGAAATTTTTGCTGCTAACAGCTGTGTTTTATCATAACAATCCCACAATGTCCATTACTATACATTATTAGGTTTCTTTTTAAAATACCATTCTTTAATTAATTCATCCACCCTAGTTAAGGACCATACAACAGTCCTGCAAAAAGACTGACTAAATTATTCAAACTGAACAAGACTATGGTAAAATTTATCCACTGTGAAAATCATTTAAATCAAAATATACCTGAAACTTTTTCAGTAAGTTAATGAAGTGGCATGTTCACCTTGTTTGTAAAGAACCCAGCTTTTTAATTATCAAAGCTTCCATTACATCCCTTTATATGCTTTTCCAATCTGGCCCACTTTGAAGACATAAACCTGTGAATCCATAAACTTGCATTTGTGACTTTATACACAAACATCTTGCGTATTAATCTTCTGTGAGGAACAAAGCACGCGATTATGCCTGTGTTCTTGCTTCGTAGTACTCAGATTAACCACCCCCCCCCCCCCGCCGCCCTTGCCATCGTTGCCTTTACGTCGTCCTCGGTTTCGCCACGCGACTTTGCTAGAGTACAGGTGATGAGGTGTTGGGTGCTCCTGTCTGATCTGGTGTAAGAGCCCATTTTGTTGCCAGGTGATGAATATTTCCAACTGGCCCTCTGTTGTGTTTGCATTAATCTTGCCAGGTGGCGAGGCATACCTGGGGTCCACCGGGCCTTAAACCTTGCTCCCAGAGGACAGGAGCAGGTTTCGCCCCCATTGTTTAAACCCCCTTGTTTGTTTACATGTCGCCAACATTGTGCCACTGAGTGCTCAGCTGGGGACGGGACAGGAAGGGGACAGTTGAAAGAAAAATGGACGGCGCTTAAGGTGTTTAAGTGTGATTTTAGTTCCTGCTCTGGGAGGTCGCCGAGGGCTAATTCGGAGCATGGCGGCGGACACCGCTCAGCTACCGCGGCAGCTGGCAGCTACCGGGGTACCACGCCTCAGCCTGCTGAACCCCTCCCTCTCCCCCCCGCACTACCTCCGCGGCTCTGCCTCCCACGGAAACCACTGATGGATAGACACGTGTCGGCGCACAAAAGAACCTATTTGGACTGATGTGTCAGCTCATCTTTATCAAACGTCGCGCAGGTATATTCTGTCGGCGCGCTTCATTACTCCGGAATGGTGGCGTCTGAAATGTTTGACGGTTGCCGTGGGCGCCACAACCCGCCCCCCCATTTCACTCGGCCCCCCCCCCCGTCCTTGGTTGGTGTGCTCCCTGTCAGGGAACTTTGCCAGGTGAGCGATGGAGACGATAGAGCGCCGGCTATTACGCGTGGCGGAGGGATAGCGCGGTGCCGTCGCCACGGTGACTGATGGATATCATTATTGCCGCTTTGGCAGACGGCAGGTGAGAGGCGCTAATGAGGGCCCTCCTCGCGGCAGCTGACGGATGAGTGTCACGGCCGCGCTATTGGCAGCCGATTGACGGGCACCTGGCAATTAGTGCGGCTGCGGGGCGCCCTCACCGTGCCTGACCCCTGGATGACACCAACAGCTAGATTAAGGGAAGTTAGAGAGAAGCTGACAATTGAACTGTCAGGCATCCACTGCTGGTCGTTTTTAATATCGCGATGATACGGAGAAGCAGGTAGGAGGAAATTCTTTTCCTCACACATGGAATTAGATAACGCCAGTGTGTAATGTTAAATCTAAAGGATCAAGCTTTGGACTGTGTTAACCAATAAGCTATCTGGCACCCACATTTAAACATCACCCAGGTTTGGAGTATATATTATACTATGAATGCTTTTATTGCACGGAACTGTTCCGTCTCCTGGTATTTCAGCATGGTCCTGAAGGTCCTCGTCCTGTCATGGCTGCCGTACGACTACCTTACCGGCGGCGTCACAAACCGATCGCTGTGATTGGTTGAACAGATGTTAGGATTAAGTCACAGCCTGTGTGCAGTGAGTAAGCCTTGGAAAGAGACAGAGGTCCGTTAGTCATTTGACGAAAAGAGCGTCTCGTACCAACAGTATGGGCCTTGGAAACGCTTCTATCTTTTCACTCCTGACAAACACCACCAGTACTCATACAAAGATTCATTGTGGGGCATCATGCATCACACGTACGTTTACTCATTCAATATAACAAAAAACAGCTGTTTCCTTATGCAAACGTGGGGCTTTAGTCATGTTTGAAATACAGAGTGTATATATAGCTATGCACATTCAGTGTGTTCAAGGGAATTTAGGCAGTAAACCACGTCAGCATACGTGTACCTGCTGTAATTGTGTTGAACAATTACAAGGGCTGCAATTTAAACAATATGGCAGGTGAAGAACAATTTTAAAGTGAAACAGCACTTTTAGTGTGACTAAAATCACATAGCAGCATTTGTTATTCTTGTCAACTGAATTGTACTGGTGTTCTTGAGTGCTAGAGAGCTGTTGAGGCCTACGGCAGGTTGACGGAGAGGTGCCTTCTGGGAAAGCGAGACAAGGCGGCTGTTCGTCTGGCTGTGTGGAGTCCGGTGGAGTCATTCAGCCTGCGTGGCTCATCCGGGACTGAAAAACAATGGACATTACCTTTCTGAACCAGGAGAATGGGTCATAATGCTGAAAAGGAGGCTTATAGATCTCATGGGAAAGCACCATAAAAATCTAACGGATTTATAATTTAGGAATTAAATGACATTTAAACTAAATGTCACAGTGACAGAGACATCCAGGAAATGTAGAAATCTTTCCAGTATTAGACACTGGCTCTACAAAACTGAATTGAACCTGCTGTGGGCCCAGTAGGCGACTGTGACTCGTAAGCTTCGTGTAAAATTAAAAGTGAAACGTTTATTCCTGTAGAACTGACGCACTCGCGATTCAGCTCCAGATTTAGATTTATGGATTTCCGCTTTTTTCGTCTTGTAGTAGCCGCGTCAGGTCCGGGCTGCCTGTCACACGTTCCCAGGGCAAACGCTGCTGCAGTCTGCAGGCCTGCATCGCTCTCCCCTGAGCGGAGAGAGACGTGGCAGGGCAGCGGTGATTCAAATGGGGATCATAAAAAAAATAAAAACCCATACAGGCATGTCGTGCGCAGCGCCAGTGTTGTGCCACAGTGTCCTGAAGGAAAAACCTTAGAGGAAAAAGTAATAATTTTTAAAAATCCATCAAATTAGCACGTCGGCGGCCCGATACCGGCTCGGCTACATCCAGCCGGGGCCCGTTGTGATTTATCAACGCAAACCTAATGGCATCAATATGAATCTAACTAAAAATCAATATTTCATTACCAAATTGTTAGCAAGAATGAAGAGGGACGGTACGAGTCAAAGCACTCTCTTGGGCAGGAGCATCTGGAGTTCAATGTGACATACGGAGTGATACATGACTCCAGGCAGGAGGAAGGACGCGGAGAGGACAGGGCACAGTCTAGGCCTAGTCTCTCTCTCTCTCTCTCTCTCTCTCTCTCTCTCTCTCTCTCTCTCCTTTTCTATTGCTTCATATCATCTTTCTGCATCCCTCAACTTTCCGTCTGTCTCACGCGTCCTCCTGTCCCGTCAGAAGACCACTGACAAACTCGCTGAACGCGATCTCTGTCGAAAGCCTTTTCCTTCTTTACACTGTTCGGTCAGATAGGTCGGTAATTAAACACCAACCCCCCCCCCACCGCTATTTGCCCACTCTTCTAAAAATAAAAGGTCGCGTTCGTTCCAAGGCCCCTCACACGATGGTGTAGTGCCGTTTTTATGGAATCCTCGCCTGTCTGGAGAGGGTGCTGAGATGTCTGAAGCCACGTTCGGATGAGCGCCACGTTTCACGGATGTGACCTTGAGGGAGAAGCTCAGTGGGAAATCAGCAGTGGCAGTTCACACTGAAGAGGGTCACACATGGACACATCCACGGTGGCGACACCATTTACGCTGAAGCCCATCGCCCCAGTGTCCCATTACAGCATTAACAAGCACAGATTGCGCTCCTGAGTTACACACGCCAATAAGATCGGTAGCCGCAGTTGTGGTGCGGGGCTTAGGCCTTCGTGGATGCATCCCTGTAAACGGCCAGTCGGTTTTTATCCCGCCTTTACTTCTTCTATGTCCTGCATTGAAATGACATACAAATGTATTCTGGACTTTAACGGAAAATCCATGTGTAAAAATACACGTGTAAACGCACAGTAGTTCATTCTTACTTATCTGAACACGATAAAGCCAGAATGCATATTTTATTGACTGTCATCTGTAGGGTGGTTAGGAAGTGTCTCAGTGTCTCGATTAATTGCATCACTCTTAGCCTGTCAGAGGACCACAGATAAAGTAACTGGCCATTAACTGAAGTGTTAGTTATAGAGGTGAAAGGGCCTGTGGGGTTTTGACCTCTGTGAGCCCTTGTCATTGCGTCCTGATAGCTGAGGAGCCACAGTCTGTGTCTACATTATCAAAAAGTGTGCAGAACTGTGTTTGGTGGTGTAAATGTAATGCTGTGTCCCTCAGTCCCTCTTAAGGCTTTTCAGAGCTGGCTTCCAGGGCTTAGCAGCTTAAGGTGTCGTCCTTGTTGTCTGTCTCACCATCCTTGCTGGGCGTTCAGCCACTGTAAACTCTTATTGTGTGAAATAAATTGTGGGATACGTATGTAAAAATTGGTTTTAAATTACAGATGATAATGTCACTTAAATTTGTGTAAGATTCCATTTTAGGGATGTGATTAACAATGTGTTGCTCTGTAAAACTCCATATACTGTTTTAGTGAATGCTAAAATTCTAAAATTTTATCATTTGTTGAACATGAAATAAAAATATGAAAGTAAATGTGTTTACACTAAAGATTTATGATGTGTTTTCTTTACTATTTCTGTTCATAATTAATGTAATCTCTTTGATGTAAATTACAGGTACCAGAGACGATTGACATGTTATAAAAGAGCACCCTGCGCAAAATAATTTCACGGAAATGTGCATTACCTTTTATTTTAGGTGACGAGAAAGTCTGGAATAAACGGCTTCTTAAACTGGCATGCTAGAAGGCTTTCAATCTCACGTCTATTGCATGTCAGATTACATTAATTAATAACTTTCACTCCAACTGTTCAATCTAATTTTCATTCTGTTTGGTGCTGTTAAGAATGTCAAATCCCTTGCTAAAGCAGGGGTCACAGATAAATATGCGCAATAACTTTTAAGCCCCTAGCCTGCTTTATTAATTTAATTAATATACGGATATTATTTGTTCAGGCCTTTAATGAATTATCTATAGGACCATGTAGAGGAGAAAGTTTAAATGATAAACATGTAACAACAACAGCAATAAAATTCACAATAATCTTCATCATCAGCATCATCATCATTATCATCATATACCAGTGAACAACAGCCCTACCAATAAAAAAAGGGAACATACTGTGGAATTATTAGCTACACTTTTTTCGACGAGCACTGGCTAATTCCCATTATTCTCATATTTGTGAACTTGCAACAGGACGTCAGCCTGAGTAAATCAACAAGTAACGATATGTCTTCCCATCATCCCCTGCTGTTAATTTAGCACAGGGCAGGCTGAGATGCTGGGAGAGCCCACTCTGTAACAGAGAGCCTCGGTGTGTCCGCACGTCACCGCATGCAGAGACCCGCAACATGTAGCGCGTCCTGTGGTGTGAGCGCAGGTTTTAATTAAGCATGGAGTGAGAGCACAGATAATCTCTCCATAAACTACATCTGGGTATTTATAGATCTGTTGTGTGAAATTTACTTGAACAAGCAAACAGATAAATTACAAAACAAAGAAATTATGTTCATAATTCATTTGTTCTAGGCTAAAAATAAATTTAACTGCGCCAGGTGTAATACAGTTTGTTACCATGGTGACTAGTTTGTTAACAGATATATTGGTGCTGCGGAATCTTGGGCTACCTCAGAGCCCTTTATTCTTTGAATAACCACAATAGCTGCACATGGGATGCTGCTTGTCATTGCATGTTCCCGTGTTAATTGCGTGTTCCCCTGTAACATGCGACGCGCTGTTGGGCCAGCTGAGGCATGACAACTTCAGAATGGGCGTTTGCAGCTGAGCAGGATGTGGCCCCCAGTGACAGCAAGAGGCCCGCCCCTCCTGCACCATGAGGTGGCACTATCCACAGCAAACTCATCATGGGGGTCACACTGAATTTAAATGGTACACACACAGAATAAAACACGGCTACTAATAAACATTTTAATAATACAGCAACGCACAACATTTGCAATTGACTCAGCACTGAGGGGTTATTAAACGGCACTTTAAGTATTCCTCTTATTTGTGGAAATTTGCACAAATCTCCACGTTGAGTACGACGAGTTAAAAAGACGTGGTGGCAGGCGTCAAAGGCAGCTGCACCTTAAAGCGTTTCAAAGCGCCGTTACCGCGGGAGCGCGCGCGGATGTGTACGGAAGATGAATCGCGATGCCGCCTTAACGCCGTGTGCTGCGCATTGTGTGTATCCAGCGCGTCCTTCTAAACCACTGTACTCTCGGCTTCTCAAGTCTTATCTTCAAACATCAGGCTTTTAAAGTACTTACCATTTAAATGCTTGCAGTTTATTTATCTAACAGGCTGTACGAGGGGTTTTAAACATCCACAAACTGATGCGCTCAAGCATTTGAAGCCCCCAGGCAGATTCTCTGGAGTTTAACTCGCAGACTTTCAAGGGATCTTCAAAAACAGGCATTTGATCACTGGAGCTGGAATCGCTTAAAAAAAAGAAAAAAAAAAAGAAAAAAAAAAACAGAATAGCGTGACTAATATTCAGATGCCGGCATTAAAACAGAAAAAATATAATAATACCCAAAGGTGTGATCGTTACAGTGATCTGCATGGTATTTCCCTAGGGTTATATCACCAAGATCTTTGCACACTTCTCCAGGGTATAAAGTCAACCAACGGTGCAATTTGTAATTGCCATTTCATTCCATTCCAGACAGAAAATTGGGCCGAATGGAATATTATGTTAAATGACATTATTTATAGTTTCTAAAAATCATTTATTCAATATTCATTTCAAACACTTACCTTACATTTAATGACAGCAGACATTGACGTTAAAATGCAGCATTTCCTACACGTTTGTCTATTCTATTGGCAGTAAATTTTTTTTTGTATTTGTTTAGTGTTTAAACTGAACCCGACGTGAGATACATCAAAAGAAACCTGGCCTTTACAGGGTGATGCAGAAGCAGTCGAACTCCTGCGTGTTGGCAAGGCCGAGAAACACAGCAAGCCACGCTCTCACACGCTCCTCAAACTTTCTGGAGACTACCGTCTCCCGTACCGCATGCTGCTGGATGTAATTATTAGCTGCAATCCAGCTCAGCTTGAAGATTATTAGTGTGCATTAAATGAGCATTCCTGTTATTATCGGAGAGTGAAACAGATGTTTATAGGTTTCGTACAAAGGAAGGACGCAGAAGGCCTTCGAAAACAAAACCGAGGGAAGGAAAGAGGAGAGAGGAGCGAGGGAGAAAATAGAAAAGTATAGAAGCGGTGTCCCGGCTTTCTTATTTTACTGATGCTCTCAACTGTCATTCCAGGGCTCTGCTTGTAATTAGAGGGAGCAGAAATGGTATGGATCTGTGAAAAAATAAAATGAAGCTAGCAGAAAGCACTATTGTCAGGAGGGTCTCTTGTGTTTCACGGCACTAGCAGATGTTTGTTCGCACATAGGCTACCGAGGCTGATCATCCACCCCCCCCTACTCAACACCCCCCCCCCCCAGAGGTTTACAGTGCTGGAGAGTGCGAGGGTGCATGGGGGGGGGGGCACTCTTGGCAGTTAAGCCACCAAAACAACGACAAGACATTATGGGGCTTGACTGGCATCGATGTGGGTGAAGAAGATGCTCTCGTGCACCCTGGCTTAGGGTGCCGGCCGCGCTGCAGGCATGCCATGTGTGGCTGTCAAAGTTCACCACCCGGGGGTCAGTTTACACCAAGGGTACCGGGGTTACGTCTGTCAGAAAGTTGCACTTCCAAGCGAGGCGGGCTAGTCGAGGGGAGATGTTTTCCATAAAAATGTTTTAGGTCAGTTGAAATTAAAAAACTAATCGTAGT
>JABJVR010000039.1:2344009-2357799 GCA_025773905.1 Chitala chitala | reverse complement strand
CCTAGGCCTTGTCTGTGGTCGACACCTGAATTGACAAGCTGCTCACCCCCAGGTGCGGAGCTCCTGCTTAACATTCATGCGTGGAGCAGCCCTGCCATGGCGGCACAAGGGGCACACCTGTCGGAACGGGTTCACCCCCAAGAGGGGGTTCAAAGGAGGTGCCTGGTGGGGTGCGACCTTTGACCTTCCGCAGGCAGACACGCCGACCCCGTTCCCCTCACATCGCCGACCCACCCACCTGCTCCCCGCTAGAATGACATGTGCTTCGCTTTCCCGCCAGCAACCCCCTCCCCTGCCCGTTTGTTAACTGGCATGTTGCGAGCCAAAGGGCATTTGGAGCCAGCACAGGTAAACAAGGTTTGACTTCACAGCAATGAGTAACAAGCAAGCTCATATTGTTGTTTATGAGACATATAGTTAATAAGACAACACAACAAAAAGTATTGTTCAAGACAGGACTAGACCTTTGACTCGGGTATGGCGGGGAGATTTGGCTATACAGTATATTCACCGCACAGATCCGGCCATATTTTATAGCTTTATATCTTTTGGACTCTGTCGTCTTTTGGAACGGGTAGCAGCGTACTTTCCACAACACCGCAGCATTGTCTCATCAGTACTGTCTCCCCAGGGGAGCGAACCTCTCACTGGAGTTCACAAGCTCACAAATCACAACACTTATCGCTGTCTTAGCATTCCACGCATTAAAGTTTCCCGGCGCGCGCGAGCCCTGCCCGCGAGCGAAACCGCCGGTTGCGCGTCCAAGTCAGCCCGGCGATGCGCCGCGCCATGTGTGAGGACTGGAGGCCGTCCTCACCTCCTCGTGCCAGCTCTCTTGTCAAGTGAGAGCCGATGGCAGACTCGGCCGTTTTTGATTTTTGAACAACATCCTTCACTGTTGTTCTCTGATGAAGGAGGCGAGATTTGTGTTTTGGATTAGCGTCCTGCAGCACAATGAGTCCTTGTTGAACAAATTCGGAACAGATGGCACCACATGTCCTGGTGAGGAACACCACCCACATGTTCTTCAGCTCATTGACTCACCGAGTGTCACGTCAATGAATTATCCCTCCGCGCAGCAACGTTGCAGCTACCCTCAACGCGAGCCCGATGGGCGAGCACGGCGTTTAGCGAGCAAGCCCGGCAACGCCAGCGATGCTTGTCCGAAGTGTGAACTTCCTGCCCGCCTTTCCGCGTCGACTGTGATCGCGATTATGCAAGCAGACGCGGGGTGACGTTAATGTGTCTGCTGTTTCACTAAAGGAAAATATTTGGACCTGTGCGGCGGACCGGTTTCAGGCAAATCTTGAACGACACTTTGTCATGTTTATCGTCTGCTATAATGAAATGTGTTGGCTTTAAGAATTTACGGAGCCATCTGCAAATCTGCATAGCAAAACGGCCAGACAATATTGCACCTTCAGGGCCAATAAGCGCACAATTTTATCTTTTAAAAAAATGGGCTCTGAGAGTTAGCTGTCATTTCTTATGCATGCGTGGGAGTTTCAGTATGGGCACGTATGTTTTGATTTAGAGGTGACAACATACCAGTTTCCCTGTAGAAACATTGTCCTATTATTTGCAGTTCTTGATGTTTCCATATTCAGCCTGACATGTTCAACTTTGCAAACAACACACACACATGCATACCAACAGAAAGGCACATAAAATGTAACCTGTATGTACACATTTGGATGTGTGCTCTTTACATAATATCAAATACTAGTCAGTTTTTCCTTTTTAATGCTTGTGTTCTACTGATTTATTCCAAAGCAGCCTTTATACAGCACACTGGAACATATGTCTTTCATTTTTAATCAACATGTTAGCTGCCAGACTCCATATTTGAGGAATAAAATTTAATAAAGGAGTAATTTTAAGTTTCCAAATAATCATATTTCAAAATTTGTGAAAAATTGGAATCATTTTATAAATTGTGGCTTGCGGGGCAATTTATTTTCTGATGAGAAACTTGGAAAAGGAAGACACTGTCAACACAAGATTTATGCTGCATGTAATACAATAAACATTAGCTATTTGATTAATCACATCATGAAATTTCCTACATCCCTACCTGCAGATGAACATCTGACTTGAGAACACTGTGCTTTTCATTAATAAGAAATACCTGATATTCCGTCAAGTGGCGATCAACCACTTTGTTATATGCACTTGAAGTTCAGACAAACTGATCTCTTGTGCAACCACAGAACAAACCCAAACGGAGTCTTATCACATGAGCATCATAGGAAAATACATGCTAATTGTTAAAGCAACGCAAATCCAAACATCTCAAATATATGACGGCAGCTACAGTGGAAGAATAATGGAAATGCTTGCCTTGCTGGACATGGAGCCCTTCCTTCTCTACCTTGACACAGTTGTACTTTGCATTCTTTCTTGCAATCATTTAGAACTCTTTTCATGACGAGATTTGTGTGGACAATGTGGCCTGCCTGCACGTGGTCTAAGATGTAATGGAAAGTTGCAGCTCTGCTGTAATTAGCGAAGCACATTGTAACTCTGAACCCAAAAGTCTGCTGCGTCCACGGGACTGAAATGAACATTCATCATCGTGTTTCGTGTCCAACCTGGAATGTTCTCACTGATCCTCGGTGGTGCCTGAGAAATCTCGCTAGATTTACAGGCGTGGAGGAAGAGATTCCGTATTTTGCCCCCCAGTAAAGTTCTGTGCATAGAAGAGTGGAGACAGTGACACGGAGAAGCATGAAGTATCTTCTACCATGACACACGCCTTCTGTGGAGACAAAAATAACAGTGATAACGCTACTTCGGCTTCTATAGCTGCTATCTGTTCCACTGCTCAAATGACTGCAGAACTGGCTTCAAATTTCACAAGCCAGCATCTCTTTGCATTCAGACAATAATTATAGAACATCGCACCGTTTCATTGCAGTCTAGCATGCAACAGCGTCTACGTGGAAAAGTGGGCTTAGAGTCTGTAATCTGATTACAGCATTTAGAAAAGTTATCAATGTCTAGAAAATTACACCTATAATAATACACATTTAAAACATTCAATAAACAGCAATTTTGCACGCCTGCTATCGGACGGTAGTGTATTTAGCATAACAATAAAATACAATAATGACACCAAATGCTGAGGAAGTTAAACATACTAGAATTTTACCACCCTGTAGAAAACAGAACTGATGGAGTAATTAATTATATTAACTAATAAAATTAATTGCTGTTAACTGAATGGTCAATTATGCCTAAGCACGAGGACAAGGAGAGTGATGAAAAATAAGATAATTTCCTGTAACACTAATGGCACGTATTAGCATGGCTATGCATGTGATGAACAGAAGTATTCAATACCTCGAAGCTTCAGAACAACACTGCTCGTATCGACTGCTGCCTGCATCGATCGGCCGATTACAGGCTTAATTATGTCAAGTTACAAGTAGGGAGCGTGCTAACGGGATCTAAAGTTCACGGGCGGGGGGCTGCTGACTCTGCACATTGGCTATCAGCGCTCGCTTTATTAGCGCGGGGGCTAATAAAGCAAACGTTGCACATCGATACACCTCAAAGAGGAGACGGCGGCTCGCTCCGTTTCACCCGGGTCTTTGATGAAATTTAACGTCGCCGGGAAATCTCTGAAATATGCTTTCAGCTTTGCTTTGTTATTTAGAGTGTTAAGTGTTCTCAGTGCACAAAAGTGGAAGAAATTCTGCAGTAGCATAATTCAGTGACCCCCTTGGGGACATAGTGTATCAGCACTTGGGTGGTGACACAGTATTATTAAGTAACAAGTGTAAAATAACTCACAAGAACAGACGTCGCACGGCCTTAGTTTCATTTGTTTGATCGATTGGCTTTTATTGTGGGCGTTAATGTTCAAAAATATTCGGCGGTTGGAGTTGTTCCATTTCATTGTATGAATTTACAAACTGCTTGTCTTTGTCAGGGTAAGGTGGAGTCAGGAGCCTATATCAGGCACGAAGGATCACAGAAGAGGCGGATCTTTGGACAGGGTTCTAACCCCGTGCAGGGGACTTGAATAAACACTAGTCAGTTAAGAACCACCAGTCTCTCTAAAGTGCATGCTGTGGACTGGGGGGAGGAAACTACAGCAGAAAGAGTGAACGCAGTCACGCACACGTTAGGCTGATTGGGGGGCATTCCAGCTCCACGCATCCAGGGGCTTATTTGAAACCCAGGAGTCTACAGACGTAAGGCAGGAGCACTACCTGCTGAGCCACCATGCTGTTCTCCTAGTCTTTCTCCATTAGCTATTCAGGCCGGCTCTCGGCCCAGACCGAGTCCTGTCACGAGAAAGACAGCTGTGGTCCCAGAAGCATCACATTCCGCCAACAGGCCAGTGAAGTCAATCCACTTCCCTGCTAGACCTGGCCTCAGCCTATGACTGTGCAGCACTGTACCACTGTGCTCTGCTCCTTCCATTGGCCGTCAGTCTGAGGTGACATCAGAACACCATGGGCCCCCACAATGCACTCAGGGTCTTCATGCACTTGACACATTAAGCTAAACAACACCACAGCACATAGCTAGTGAGTTTGTTAGCGAATCCCTTTATACCATACAGGGCCCTGATGTCTTTTTATCCTGTCCTCTGGTCGAGCAATAGCGCCTACGAATTATAACACCCTAGGGAAAAAAATAGATTAGATATTTCCGAAGTTCACGTCTCAATTACATCCAATGTCATGCTAACGAAGTGCTGTTGGTTTCATTTCGATATTAAAGAGCTGCGCCATTCAAAATAGTGATGTTAATGCTCTTCCTATGCTTTGTGTTTATGTAATTTAGACAGGAAGTAACTCACACAAACAGTATGAGTGTAATGTCAGTTAGATTTTAAGCACATGATTGGTGTCAGGAAATGTGCTTGTTTTTCTATAGCTGGCACACTTTCACGCTTGTCTTTGTGTTGAAGGCTGGTGAGATACTTTGGTTGGGAGGGGACCCAAGTACGCTTGGGTGCTATGGACGTGTTGTTTTCTTTGCTGGCTGGAATTATGGTACTGATTTAGTCCAATGCTTGGAGGCATTTTCTCACAGGGCCAGTTTAAAAAATTTCAGTCCAGCAAGGAACCACTTTGTTCATAAATGTTGTCTCTTGGGGGTTGCTGATACAGTTTGCACCTCTGGAGGTGTTCAGACCATTAAAAAAACAGTCAGACAAGGCCAACAACCTTTCATATTAATTCTAAACTGCAGACTAAGTACCAAAACAACTACATCAACTATCCCAGGCTTAAAAGTCGAAGGAAACCTTCATCATTGTGTTCTTTTATTAGCACTGGAATTATGATGTGGATTTGTTATAAAAACAGAAAAATAGGGCCGGATGTCCTAGGCATACACTTAAAGATAAGTGACTCAAAACACACATAGACCTCTGCAAATATATACAGTTAACTATATGGTGGACTGTAAATTAAACAGAGTTTGCTAAGTTTTATTTTGAAAGGACAGAAGCCCAGCTGCACCCTCCAGCACAGTAAAATAAAGGTATTGTCTTCCTGTCATGGCGGCACTCAGCTGAACCCCAGGTACATGTGCTGACCTCTGTCTAACATCATCAAGAGAAAAGATTCAAGTGCTTTACCGTGCTGAGAGTGAGATGCAGGGAAAACACCTTACTTTTCAGAAAAACAGAGCTTTGGCAAAGGTGATATGGTGGCTCAGCGTGTAACGTTATTACCTTCACCGTCATGGCTGTGGTATTGTGTGTGCATGCAGAAGTGTGGAGTTTGCGTGTTCTCCCTGTGCATTTCAGGATTTTGTCCCAAAAAGATGTGCGGATTCTTTACCCTAAACTGGTTTGCAGTGTATAAATGTACGGCATCATGTATGTTCCCTGTCCAGGTTGTATCCTGTGCTGCCTGGAATAGGCTCTGGGCCTTCTGGGACTCTAAGTTAGATTAGCATCGTGAAAATTAATACACAAGTTCAAGTAATAAGACAGGAAAACTATGTACTGGAGCTGAGTACAATTTTGATTTAAAAAATGTCCAGCAGAATTTTAAAATACACAACCCACTGCTTTTATAGATAAAGGACTGGACTGTGTTCATAAAAATATGTCTAGTCCTTTGATATTTTAATATCCAGTTTTACAGGCCGAAAGGTAGCAGCTAGTTTCTGAACCAGAAGCCACTTGCGTTCCAGCGTTCACAAGTACAGTTTATTTTCCAAGTCCAGTTTTTGGGCTCCTGTCCTTTTTTCCTTCACGAGAAACGCAAAACATTATTTTTGAGGTAAGAGGAGCGTAAAGGAGAAAAAAAATTAAAGTAGAATGAACGAGAGATTTAAAACGTTAAAACCGATCTACGATGGCCATCAGCTATTAACTGTCCCCAGCTGGACACGCAAGCAAATCCAGTCCATCCCGGACTCGGAAACTCCTTATCGCATCTGTCCACCTGTCTCGCCCTCCCGTCCATCCTCACCGTGGCATTCGCTGATGCTATCGCTGGTATTATTGCCGAACCAACACGGCGGAAAAGCATCATAAAGTCGATGCTTTAACAGTGTGTTTATTTTCGCCCGAAATGAGTGTGACCGTCAACAAGGCTGCTTTGTTGCAAGAGTGAGTGAGAGGACGCCGCAAATCAGCGATCTGGAGTGTGTTATGACAGCAGTTTAAAAAAGGTGTGTAGGAAAAAAGAAAACAAATGATGCAGATGTTACTAAAATGAGACTTATATGGTATCCTAATCGTACCTGGAAACGCTCACTTGTGTGTCCGGAGTGGTCAAAAGACTGCAGCTCTGGGATAAAAAGACAGCCAAAATATTTTATCACTGGAAAATTTCTGTTGTATCAGGTGCTACTGTGAATCTAACGACAAAAGGTTTTTGGGCTACATACTTACAGTAAGAATGTAATTTATACAGTGCACCTTAAAGGGCAAATCATCACAGTTTGAACTATGAGATATTCTGCTATAGTCTTTGCCCTGGCTGTTCTTTCTGGTTCAACTTACGTTCAGTCACTGTAAGCATGATCACATAAAACACGAGTTCAACGTACTTTAACCATGGAATTAAACAAATTTAAATGCATCCTTTTTACGTCTCTGTGTGAGATGATAAATTTACAGCTTTACTGTGTTTTTTTTTCTTCAGAATTTATAAAGCAATCACGTAAACTTGGAAAAACTTTTATAAACCCTGATCTCTGGATGCTTGTCTTTACAAGCCAAACATGTTGAGATATATTGAATTAGAGCTGTGTATGAAAAATCTGTTCTACATTCAGGACATGTGCTGTGTGTCTCAATTGTGGTAGTGAACATCTCAACGGATTAATTTTTTTTTTTTTTTTTTGTGGCTAACATTTGCATCCTTGTTAATCATGGTATCTTTTACGTTTTACACTCAAACCTGGTCAATAGAATACACTTGTATCATCAGGGAGGTCTTTTAATTATATGAATGCATTGGTGAATGAGTACATGAGTTACAATGTAAGGTTAAGTAGATGGTGTGTGAAAAATCTTTAGTTCACAGGGAACACAAAAAATGGCCGTAACTGTGCATGCTTACAGCCACTTGTACGAGATCCCCCTTCACAGTGCAGTGCTCACAGATTTTACATCTGATGTTTGGTAACATATAATTTAACTCATATTTGTTTCTCTTAAAAAAATCACCCGATGGGGAAATTCGGTAAACGATAAAACACATGTTCCTGATAATACCGGTTGCATGGTAACAAACGCAGATCCCTCCTTTTTTAAATATACAAACGCTAGTGCTGTTTCCAGCAAATGCTTTTTCTTTTTTTACTTAAACGTGACAGAATCGTATTTGTCCCCTCCAAAAAAGCGGCAATGAAGTTAACAGGAGTCGCGCTACCACAACCAAGCCGCCACCAGTTTAACAGCTTCTCGAACATTTGTTATTGACTGTTTAAATTAGACCCGTTTACAAGACAACCCCTTCCCCAGAAGAATGCATTTGAACAGAATGAGGTCACCCCTTTATTATAAGTGCACGAATAAAGATTTGCAAGATTAAATTATCGTAAGCCTTCTGCAGAGATACCGTTCTGACAAAAAATATCCTCAAGCCAGAAACTGGTGATTACCCTGTAGCTGCTTCTGACATCGAAAAACAATGTGTTGATTTCGATTTCATGTTCAGCTGCCCTCAGTGTCCATACCGTTTATGTAAATAAACATGTCATTCTTGGGTTAAGCTAATTTCGGCCGCCACCCCCTTCACCCTCCTCCCGGTGACATTGCAAGGAAAATGCATGAAAACACATCGGACCTCTGCAGTCCAAGTGCCTTTCAAATTAATTTCAGTTGCTCAATCCTAAACTGCGGGTCAACAGCACAAATCGCCATCGTTTATTCCACTGTCCATTTCATTAAAAGTTGTGTCAGAATCACAACACAAATTATGACCCGTCACTCGTGAGCGAACCTGTTTTCACAACGTAGCCCGATATGAAACAATGAGAATGTGATAGAAGCGTCCCCGTGCTACTCATAAAAACCATTTTGTTGGGGATGCCGTAATGCTCGCTTTTCTTGTATTCTTTATAAAGACTCGCTTCTATTGTTCCATTGTTCCTTTTGTTCTCTACCCACTTTTGATTTCACCGGATTCGAAGAAAAAGCATGATTGTCTAGCCCGAGGTAAGATCCTGTAGGTTTACATATCAAAGTCCATAAATAGAAAAATGCAAGCCAGGTTCAGGGAAGAAAGGTTCGTCTTCCCACATGTGAAGAATAAATCCACCAAAACAAAAGGGATTATTGTGTTTCAAGGGTGTTGTGTTGTTTATTTATTTAGTGGATTTCCAGGGTGACATATCACTGTCAGAAAAATCAGGTTTCAGTACATAAAGTAAACATTTGTGAACGTTACTTGTGTATGACACTGTGATCTGAACCGCACTTCTGTTTAAATTAATCTCTTAATTCGACTTTACCCTTTAATATTTGTGGCATGCTGAGGTAAAAAAAAGTGTCAAAACCTTCCAATCAATATTTAAAATAATAATTCAAAAATTCATAAAGTGGAACATATTTTGTTTATACCAATTAATATACAGTAATATTAACTTTGAAAATTTTGACTTTTAGAATGTTAAGAAAAAACACATTAAGGAAAATAATGATTAATACAATTATATAATCCTCCCATGCCAACAGTTTAATATACATTTTGTATACATATTTGCATTATATAACATGTGCATATCTTACTATTTATTGTGGTATATTTCCCAAGGGTTTGTCTTTAATGTAATTAAATGAAGAGGTTGAGACCCCGCGAGGGTTTAGTTCAGACAGAGCGAGTCATGCGCGCGGCAAACTTTTTGTTGCAAATTGATTGCGCAAAAAGGACATGACAGTGCTTTATGCCGTCATCATTTGCTTTTCCCCTCCGATGCTTCCTAAATGCGCCTCTGTCAGTCTCGGAGTGTATTGCGATACACAAGGGTATATTCCTGCAGCCCACTTAATCTGGCATACCCAGAAAAGTTGGCTGGAGCAGGACGGACTCACAACACGACGGATGCAGATTGGAAATGAAAAGTCCAGCAGCCAGAGGCATTTGTGTGTAGGATTCGGTCTTATAGAATGTCTTCCTGTGCTGATAGCACGTGTTTTACCAGGGGCAAGGATTAGTTCCTGAAATTGAATAACTACTGTTTAACCTCTCACACTAAAAATGACTGCACGATGTTATTTGCACTGTATTTAAAGAAAAAACGTGCTCTACGGTCACCTGCGGGAGAAATTATTATTGCAAAAATAAGGGGGAACGGAAGGTCTGCTTTCACAATAAATGATCATAAAAAAGATCCGAAAATCACTAATCGTAAAAGAAGTTAGGTTTAGAAAATAAAAAAGGTCAAATTTGACCAAAGTTCTTAGCTGAATGAGGAGCATTGGTACATCATTTTTGTTGACCTTGACGAAAGCCAGTATCCCTCCAAGTTACCGCATTATTCAACATTTGGTTTGGCTAAAACACAGTTGCCAAGATCACAGGGGGCACTTGTTACCCTCAGTCCTGCTTCTGGAGTTTAGCCTGGTGATTGACAGGGGTATCGAAGTAACAAATACACTAATGGCAGCTGCCTGTGGTTCCTGGGTAAAACACATTTTGTAGGACCTTGACAAGGGTATTGATTTTGTGAGACATCTTGATCCTATACTTTGTATTTACTGTGCTGAGCATTTATTTTGCAGTTTAACTGTGGGACAACTTTGTGTTTATAAGCAACACATGGTGATCAGAGCTGCTTTGTAGCAATGTGTTTTGAAGCACGTGTCGTACACTCATACATTTCCATAGATTGACGATGTTATGTGACTGTCTTTTTTTTTTTTGCATGGCGTCACTGGATAATATTTCCCTGGCATCAATTTCTACACTTCAAGAGAAATATCTGTCAAGGGCCTAGAGACGATTTCAAAAGGCAGGCCCTAAAATATAGTGTGGTGGGGGGGTGGGGGGGTGGTGTGATGGAAGGGGCAGAAGAGGAAAGAGGAGTGGGCACGTCTGGTCTTTTTGCTGTGTGGCGTCTGCATGAGGCACATCTCGGCATGTCTGACTTCAGGGACAGCTCCCGTGGGTCGGCATGCAGAACTTGTAACCGCTAATTGGGCCTGTTAGGGTCAGCAATTAGCTGAGAGCTATTGAGAATTTCTGACAGCTCAGACTTTCACGACAGTCATTCTCTGTAAAAAAAAAAAAAAAGAAAGAAGAAAAAAAACAACACGGGAGAAAGCCCAGCGTTGACAGCAGAGAGGGGAAGAAACGTGCAGTGACATTATGCACTGGGCGCGGGGGCCCGAGCTAACACGTCACCGTTGAGGGGCTGGCTAAAGGACAGAGAATAACACAGAAGCAGGACCATATAAGCTCTTTAAATGTACATTTTACTTCAAAAACATAGGATAAGTGGTAATACGTTGGAACAAACTGAGAAATTATTAAAAATTTTACTTCAAAACAGTATATATTTTGTTGGAAAACTTATGGGCTCATTGGTGTGTGTTGATATGTTGCTATATGGTTATAATGAACGTGCTCTGAGCTCCGTCATGACCGTTAATGGTGCTGTCTCCACCGCGGCTGAAGATGAGCCGTGTCAGACGTGTGAGATGCCGGCCACACGCTACTCCTCTGACGTCCGGCGCAACCCGGCTGTCAGGCAGCTGCGTGCGGCAGGCGGCACGCCGTCGCCATGGCTACCGAGGCGGCGACGCTAACTACGTCCCTGTCAGCCCGCGAATCGGCCCGCGTGACAGGACGCGAGGTGCTGATTAGAAGAATGCGCCTCTTGACGCCTGATGAAGCTTAAGCAATTTCACCACCGTGTGGGGAAAAGGCCGTGTGATGGGGCAGGAAACGAAACTCGCACGTGTGAATGTATATGTCTGGCCCAGCATCCAGATGATACCGGGTGTGGTGTTGCAGCTATAATGTCATGGAGGGTCGGTTTTCATCGGTGGGGGCTGGGAACGTTGGCAGGGCTGAGAGGGGAACAAAATGGGGGAATGTACAAAGGGGAAAAGACTGGAATAAAATAAAATTTGCTCCTTCCTATTGGATGTTCAGATCGCACTGAGCATGATGGCGTGAAGTTTACAGCTAAAGCTGAAGTGGGATGAC
Organism: Chitala chitala; assembly: GCA_025773905.1. NCBI lineage: Eukaryota > Metazoa > Chordata > Actinopteri > Osteoglossiformes > Notopteridae > Chitala > Chitala chitala. Next base: position 2,346,163 of record JABJVR010000039.1, on the reverse strand, counting down.
TTAATAAGAAGAATCTGGGTGTCCTTGACCAACTCAGGCAAGTACTCAGGTCTTGAGAGTCTGAGGCAAGTCTCAAAAATTGCTGTCAGTCAACGATCCCTTGCTAAATCGACAGAGCTTGAATGATTTTTCACAGAAAGGAAATGTGCAGACACTGTGCAACCGCTGGTCTGAATGCTGCTGAAAGGCACTTTTACCAAAAATACACTCAAGTGTTCCTTTAAGCAACTAGGTAAATATGTCCAGTTGTGTATTTAATGTGATTCATATCGCTGAGTTTTAAGAGGTGTGTGTGAGTATTTTAGGAAACTAGGAATTTGTACTGCATTTCAATTCATGACAACAACGTGTCGGTGCAATGTTCATGAAACAACATACACGAAGCTCTTTATAAAGTTTTGCTGGAATGCAGTGTTAAGAAGAAAAATAAGGAACACAGTAATTACATACTGTTTATGTTTTGATTTTTTTATTTTCGTATGGCCACAGGGCGGCATGGTGGTGTGGTTGTTAGCACTGTCACCGCGCACCTCCAGGACTCGGGTTCGGTTCCCGCTTTGAGTCTGTGTGTGTGGAGTTTGCATGTTCTCCTTGTACTTGGTGGGTATTCTCTGGTTTCCTCCCACAGTCCAAAGACATGCGAGTGTCTCCAAATTGCCTATTGTGTGTGTGTGTGTGTGTGTGTGCATGCCCTGTGTCTCCTGGGTTGGGCTCCAGGCTTCCCGTGACCCTAAACAGGATTAGGTAGTATGGAAACTAAATGAATGTATGTCCATAAACGGTCCTTTGTGAAATGTTTTCGGCTTCCTCACCTATATTCTGTTCCTGGACCAGTCACGTGTTAACTTGCCACGTATCTGCTAGAGAGGGCAGTTACTTTCTGTCAGACTAGCTCCTGCATCCCCTCTTTGGTTGTCTTACACTACCTGGTTAATCTGCTGTTAGTTAAATGGGTTAAGCAAAACCTTTTAATAAAGTGAGTCTTGTTGCTTAAATGTAATCTGTGTGGAAAGCAATTTAATGTTTAAAATCCTCCGATGGAAACTGACAGCACGCAGCAAGAGCCCAGCACTTCAATCAGCAGCTCACTTGTCAGAATAGATGTTCAATGACAGGCCATCAAGAAAAATCTCCACATGACTCCCGTCTGCGTGTCCTCCAGCAGCCGCAGGAGCAGCCTTGCAGACACAACCTGGGCGCTCGCTTTCGTTCGCGTTCCGCTCCTTATTTTACTCTCCCTTTTTACCGAAGCAGTTTCGTAGAAAGGCAACACACCGGAGCTGTTAAAATCAATGACCGTCTGATCTGCAGCGTTAATGACATAATGTACAATTTTGCCAACACGTGAGGGCCCCCCCTTAACTTCACCCCAACAGTAGGGTCGGTCCACATCACACTGCTGGGGATATTCACAAGATCTAGGGGGGGTTCACTTCAGAGGGTGAACAAGTGTACTCCACAGCTGAAAACTCACACTCTTTACTTTGGTGCTTGTTTTACTGTTACCTGCTCATGTTGCTATTAGTTTTATACTTTTCTCCCTTTGTTTTGTCCTAAATGTATGATATTATAAATCCTGATGTTCCCCCCCTTCACAAATGTCCGCATGTTACTTTATGCTTTATAGTTAAGCAATATGGAGTGTTGCAGCAGCTACATCTGTCACATGTTACACATACACTGAAACACACACATACAAACACACACGTGGTACATTTCCATTGATCATAGTTCAAATGAGAAGATCTGATAGCTGAATAATTGGCGTCTTGTATTACAGTGTGGGATCATTACTGCCGCTGAGTGAGAGAGTCATGTCAAAAACTGATGAGTGGCATAAAAAAGTTTTTCATTTTGCATTTGCATGTGAGAGCTTAGGTCTTCTAATGTACCGAGGTGCCACCTGTCTTTAAGAGTCCAGGTCTTCTCATGAAGTCAGGTTACTAGATCTTCTAATGGACTCAGGTCCTACATGTCTGTGAAAGATTACGTCTTCTAATGGACTCAGGTCCTACATGTCTGTGAAAGACTAAACCTTCTAATGGACTCAGGTCCTACATGTCTGTGAAAGACTAGGCCTTCTAATGGACTCAGGTCCTACATGTCTGTGAAAGACTAAACCTTCTAATGGACTCAGGTCCTACATGTCTGTGA
>JABJVR010000039.1:2323004-2334753 GCA_025773905.1 Chitala chitala | reverse complement strand
CCCCCCCCCCCCCCCCCCCCCCCCCCCCCCCCCCCCCCCCCCCCCCCCCCCCTCGAGGGGTGGGGGAGGTGACGGTCGTTGGCTCCCCACTGAGTCCCAGCAGTTACTTTCCCCTCATCTGTGATCTATAGGGTGATGCTGACAGCAGATTTTCTGGCAGCAATAAAGGTGGCCTGATTCAGTGGATAATTACTGTATGCAAATGAACGTGATTTCTGCGCTGCCCTTTTATGGATGATTCTGCTGTGCCATCCATCAGAGCGGATCTCTGCCGCAGAAGAAAGTGGATTTAAAGAGACAGAAGACGTAACACCCCCCCATGTACCCCTGTTTTTGTCCTCCCTGTTTCTGACCTCAAACAACACACAGGCACACGGGGATCAAGGGCCAGTCAAGACCGGCTCTCTGATGGTGCAAATATTTGAATGTAAGCCAAAAAATTTAAAATAAAATAAAAAACATGGTAGCTCTCAGCAATTTTACCTCCCATGTTTTTTTTCGCTTACTTTTTAAAATTTTAAATTCTGCCCCACAATTTTTTAAACTGGTTTTTACCTCCAATTCAAAGCAGTTTATTTTTATATGGCGCCTTTCATAACAAGATACCTTAAGGTGCTCGAGTCCTCCCTTGGGCCCTACTTGTAGATTCAGGGTGCCTAGTCTAAGATCAAATGAAGTGATGAACACAATGCCAGACTCTCACATAAAAAAACAGAGTAATAAAGAGTTAGACACATACTGGATCCTATCTGAGACCTGTACTTTAATCCTTTCCCTGTTGGGTTTTGGTAGGTCTACATTCCTGACGTGCTTACAACACTCTTACCCACCCTTGTCTTCTTTTATTATCCTATGTTTAGTCATTCAGCTGCAGTTGATTAATTGACCACCGTCAGAAAGACTCTGTGACTCTGTGACAACCGTACGCCTGCAGACAAACTTTTTTGGTAGACGAAGAAAGAAGCAAATGAAGTCCTGAAAAGAACACATAATTAATATGGAGTTGAAAACACTTAAAAGAAGAATACTTTAAAGAAACCGGGGGATGAAATTGAGTACGAACAGATCTTATAATGTTGAGTGAGTAAACACAACTGTCCCAGCTTCAGGGTTCTACAGAACCGCCTGGCATCAAATGGACCCTTTGAAGGGATCTGTGGGGTTGTGGGTTGGAATTAAACGCACTTGTAGATTATAATACAATCATGCTTCAGCCTTGCCTCGGGGGACCCAAGCAGCATTATTGAAAATCATGAGATTGCCTGACAGGTGTCAGTGTTACCCACTTTTGACAGGAGTGTCAGGTCCTCAGCATTATTTCCTTGTCAACAACTCCCCTCCCCCAACTGCCTCCCCCCTATGGAAAAGGGGGTTTCCATGCCGCATGACTGCATTCCACCTAAATCGCACGTCTGGCTGCTGGGGGCTCACTCGTGCGTTAGTCGCCAGTGAGATATTTCACACCATGACACATTAAGCGTGTGTCCTCCTCGTTTTTTTTTTCGTTGAGCGCTTCCACGACGAGGTGCGCTGGAGAAATTCAGAAGGATGAAACCAAGGACGATTATGAGGGCTCAGACATGCGGGGTATTCGTACAGGAGGTCGTGTGGGAAGGCAACACTGACAGGAACCGGTGGACACCTGGAATCAGGCACCGATGTATCAGTCTTAGCCCTTGTGTTATAGTTATGTCAATCAGATCACATACAGCTGCAAGGACTCAAAGCACAGCTACAACCCCTTCCAGCCCACTCTAAGATGATTTTCCCCCCCCCTTACCTCAACTGTAAGGCCAAGAAGACACACCCAGCTGTCTCAGCTATGGAAGGAAGGCCCTACTGTATGCACTGGCTTTGAAATGAGCTGGGAAGAACGTAGGCCCACACTAACTTCTTGTCCTTTTACGAGTTTCACCTCGGTATGCATTTCTTGACCACAGCCCAGTCACTCTTCAATTGACTCTGTGCGTGAGGCTTACATGCTTGCAGAAACGAATGACTTTGCCGTACCAAAAAATAAAAAAATTTAAACCCACAAAACCAAAACAAAACACCCAGTCGCAATGTAGACCTGTCAGGTTCTGAAGGCGATGAAATCAGGGGAGATTTCAGCTAGATTAAATATTTATTTCATTGTTTTGTTTTGTATCTTAGATAGATGTGAGTGACTGGAGGAAAACTTTAGCGTCACAAGAAGAGAAAGGGGTCTGTCATCGTTGACAGGTTGATGCACGAGACCGTGCCTCGCATCTCAGGACAGACATGCTTCCCGAATGTCTACCGCAGGTGATCCAGATGGAGAAGTCAAAGAAAAGAGATACTTTACAAGACAGTTTGGAAGGAAACATAAATATTTAATCAAAACTGCATTTACGTGCACAAACAAAAAAAAAAAAAAGGCATCTGGCAAGCCTTTCGTTTGTCATGACACTCTGTTCTCTTTGTATTTCACCGTTGTTTAAGAGGAACGTTTTGGTTCTGTCTGGTCACTTGATGCCAGTGTCATGTCATTGGGTTGATGGATTCCAACATCTGCCTTTGCAACCTGGGTTTTAGGAGATGCTCCCTGCCTTTTTTAAAATTACGCTCAAAAGTTTTAGGTTGTATGAAAATTTGCTGGTTTGTTTGGAGGAGTCGTAGCTGTTGTTTTACGGCAGCTGCCATTTTTAATCCCAAGAGATCCCAATACGGGTCTCTCAGTGGTACGTTAGACATAGAAAGGCGGAGTATTATATAAGCAAATTAGGACAATAAATACTAGTAACATTAATTTAATTCTATTTAAAAAATGAACAACATGAAAGTTCATAGGATAAATGTGAAAGCAAACACAGAAATAAATTAGTTTCTACCTGACAGTTTGTTTATATCTTAAAGACAACTTTATAAAGAGTTCTTACCCCAAAGCCACTCAACTGTACCTCCTAATGACCTAATGCGGTCGCAAAAATTGAGTTGAAAACACTGAGCTTGAAATATTGTTTGTCTCATCATTTCATTGCATGAGTATGTTTTGGAACAAGTTAAAGCAGACTGGTGATACGTCTGTATGTGTGGCTGTGGCGAGAGGGGGAGGGGTGGTTTTTGCAAACTTCAGTGTTTTGTAATAGTTTTCCCTCCTCCCGTGGGCTTCCTCTGAACAGAGACGTTACACTTCATGATGGTGCTGAAGTTTGACTTTTTTGTTAAATAAATGCTGCCTTTGTTTCTTGTTTTGATGTCCAACCTTTGGTGGGAACGTGTCTCCTTTGGACGTAACGCTGGAGAAAGAATGTCTTTTTAAGCCTGCGGGCGCCGTGTTGTTTGTTTTCCGTTTATGCCAGTGCTGTGGTCCCCCACCCCATACCGCTCCCCCCATATTCACCGCCGCCCTTTTCAGATCAGAGAGCCGCTGACGAAACTGCATATGCAAATGTGGAAATTGTCAAGTGTCGCCGCACGCGCATGTCAACGTTATCGGTGCGTCGTCGGCGGGAAATGCAGGCCCATTCGAGCCCGCAGATGACAGCTATCATCTGGAAGGCGCTCGACTTCCCAAAAAGCTGGATTTGAGGAGTGTTGGAGAGGAAGTCTGACAGAGGCGATAATGAGGAACTAACGGGCGTGTCAGTTTAAAGAAAAAAAAAATTAAGAAATACAAAAAGGGGGGGGGGAACTCAGCTGTCAGGATTTGATTTAATTTGCCTTTTTAGAACTTAGTGCAAACAACACGTGTTTAGCGAAATTGACATACTGTAACGTTGCTGCAGAACAGACACCGGTAACTAACATGGCGTAACTCTGCCATGCATTCTCAACAGCTGCAACAGAGCGACTGCAAGTTTAATCGTTCCCTGTTTGACCTCCCTGTTTCGCACTCTGCATTACGGCTCACAGGGCCTCTGTGCAATACGAGTTGGGAAGGATCTCTGTAATGAGTTTAGCCTGGGTGGTTATGTTTGTGTGGAAGGTCCGCTTTGACTTTCCTTTTACTACTACTGGGTTATTTCCACAAAGGCCCCTCCAAAGGCTTGGACTCACCGACGGCTGATTTGCACTGCATGCTCCACCCCCCCAGACCTGATTGTGCCCATGTGATGCATCTGGCACGCTCACAGTCCTTAAGCTTACATGAATCGGTATGGAATGGCACTGTAATTCCATGTGCCAACCCTGGAGCAGCCAACCCTTTGTTGGCACCAGAAGTGAGCACTGCCAACGTTAACTCACGGGACTGCTGGCATTCAAAGTACTGAACAGCTATCAAAACTTTTTGACTTTTACTTTTTTCCTCTAGCGAACCAAGATTTGTGTTTGTTTCCTTTCCATGGTTAGCGTGAAATTTGTTTTTTCTCCCCACTTAGTTTTGACGATTATATTAATGTGTAATTACCAGCACACTCCGGTAGTCGTTTATGCGCGCATGTGAAAACCTCCGTCAGCCTTCGCACAGTTATATGGCACTTAGGCTAAAGGCTGAGTGGTGTTTCTTAGAACGCTAGTGTCGCGTAGCCAAAGCAACAAAGGATTTTGTCTTTTTGGCCACTGCTGAGATTCAATAGGATTCAGTTCAACACGTCTTACTGCACGTGCCGAGGATGGAACATTCTGGAAGACCAGACAGGCACTCATCTCCCTCCTCCGCCCCCCCCATTTTGAATCCGCCACACTGAGCAGCTTGCCCGTGTCAGCACGCTTTGGCATTCGGCCTGACTTTCTGTCTTGTTTTGTGTGTAAGGCCTTGTGAAAATCACAGCACAAGTGTTGGATCAACAGCGAGCCTCTCCGCTAGAGCATCTTGAAGCCCTCGCTCGCTCAAAAACACTCACCGTACGACAAAATTACTTGATCTGAGCCCCCCAATTACTTATCCTCAAAACCCCTCCTTTGTTTTTTTTTTTCCAGGACTCACCGGCGTCTTTTTTCGCTCTTCTGCCCCGTTTTTATCTGTAATCCGCCCCCCCATCCCCCACCTCACCCCGTTTCCAAGGACTTTGATGGGATGCCAGTAAGCTCCCAGAATCCTCTGACTCATCTATCCCCACTGTAACACCACCCTTCTTCATCTCCCCATCTCTCTTTCACTCTGTTTTTCATTTTCCCTTTTATCTGCCCAGTGCTCTTCCCCCCCCCCAGCACCCCCTCCATTTTATTTGCCCCAGCTCCATGCTGGCCTTCAATAAGGACAGTGTGTGTTGCGTAGCAGCTGAAAAAGGCCTCACAAATGCTGCCTGACAAGAAGTGACAGCTCTGTACATCTCTCACTGGCCCTGACAGCTGACAGATGGATACCACTCACACACAGCAACACAAAAAGAAAAGAGGAAGGGAGAGAAAAAAGAGGAGCCCCCAGGATGATTCGCCAACATTACTCTCTGTTCATAGGGGCAACATTTGATTGAGTGCTGCTGAGAATAATAAACCCTCCTCAATTCAATACTGTGCCCGCTGCTCTCTCTCTCTCTCTCTCTCTCTCTCTCTCTCACTCTCTCTTTCCTTTTCTCTTGCAGATTGTCCTGAATCACCCTCATCTCTCTCTTTTCTCCCTTCCTTTTCTTCCTTCATCCTCTTTAGTTCCTTCTACGTCTTTCCACCACAGGCTGTTCAAGAAACACACGGAAAACACTAATAGGGAGGGCAGGCAGAAAAAACATCAGAAAACAAAAACAGTGCTTAAAAACAGAAAAGTCAAACCCTCCCAATGAGATGCAATTTACGATTTCTGTTTTTTCGCTCCCTATCTTAAGTTCTTTATAAAGTGATGTTTTAACATTTTTTTTTTGCTTTACACACATCATGTGACCCCAGACAGCGGTAAAATTTGATGGTTTCTCCAAACCAGTTTCTTCCCTTTAGTTTCGTTTATACAGTTTAGTTAACATGACGCACTCAGAGGCGTTACCAAGTGACAGCACTCATTTCGTCTTTCACTAATATCTGTGGCGAGGCGAGCTTTAGAAGAAAAATTATTCCCCCGTCGGCGGCAGCGGAATGCCAACATGTCCTGGAAAGCCGGGAAAGGTTTTGGAAGATCTGGTGACGGCGCCGGCTGTCCGTGGGATGAAAAATCAGAACCTGTCCTCTGAGACGCTGTGAACGGGCTGCGAAGGGAATGGGGATTTGAGATGAGGAGCTCGGAACTGGCTGATGAACAATCCAGCACAGAGCAGACCTTACGCTTGGCTTTCGACCCTGCAGAACGTCGAAGCAAAAGCACATTTAAGACTGTTTTATAACCTGTTTTTACCTGAGCCCCCAAGCCCAGCGCCATAATGGGCAACCTGCACAAAGATCTCACTGTTCTCCACAAGTGCAAACGGTCGCTTTTTAAGGTGTAGCAACATGTATGAGATGCATTTGAGCTACTAACCAAGAACCAGTACATTATCAAACACTGGTATCACTGCGTTGTCACATTCCGTAACATAGCAACAGGGAAAAGTTGTAGACAAAAAAAAAGAACAGGACTAATTTGAAACATCCAGCTTCCATCTGTTTATGTTTTTAGAGACAAAAAGCATTATTTCCACTTCAGTCGATGGTCTTTCTAACTTCCTTATTAGTGCAGGTGGAATAGACAGGTGTTGAATATTGATGGTTGTCTTGGTTTGTGATTTTGACGCGGTGAGGACAGGGCTGGTCGAGGCGTGCCAGTGCTCTGCAGAGAGCAGGCAGTCGCTACGGTGACGAAGGGGGGGTGGTGAGCAGAGACGGTTTTCGAGAAACTGCTCCATTTTCTCTCCTCCAGGAGGTCTAATCTGTGGCAGGATGCCAGCATGGTCCCCCATGGGCCAGGCAGTCTGTTTCCCTGCTCCAGATTTAAACAGATACCGCACGGCCAGATGATGAACCAGGCATGCAAGAAATGGCACACGTGCATAGGTCGCATGTCCGAGGGGTGCATTTGAAGGCACACGATGCATGCTGCATGCCTGTTAGCAGAAGGCAATGCTGCATCAAGCCTCGCTATACATTTGCATCTCGTCTTCTGTATATTCTCTGATTTTGTATTTGACAAATGTTTGCGATTAAGAGCATGCACTGGCATTGCACTGTCATAGACGTTTTTCTTAATATTATATCTTATTTTGAAAATGTTATTCAGTAATCTCATACTGGATGGATTCCATGTAAATTTAGTTGCACTGACAAAAAGTGCTAACAGCCCCTATAGTCATAGTAACAACACGAGCCTTTGAACATAGAACATTTTCATTTTGCAATGGCAGAAAATACAGGACTGAAAATTTTACCTTTGAAAGGGTAAATCTTGAGTAAGAAAAGTCCTGAAAATATTACACATACGCAGATGAGCCTCGGTTGCAGTTTTGTCACTGTACATAAAACATGTGCCCACAATTTTATGAAACAGAGCATGATTGTGAGAGCCAAACACAGAGATTAAAATAAACACAATAACATTAAATGGCAGCAGTAATTACGGTTACAAGGAGAAACACACACAGCAGGCAAAGTAAAAAAAAAAAAAAAACTCCATAAAAGATGCAAATATTAAAAGTGGTTATTAGAAGGAGAGAAGGATGTGGATTTTTTTACTCTCTCCCAGCTGGGCTAATTCTATGTCATGACCTGCTTTTTGCTATCTCAGACCAAATAAGCACTACCAGGTGAGCCATGGCCTGGTCCGACTCTGAAAGCTGTTGTCAGCTGAACGCAGGTCAGCTGTAGATTAGAAGAGGGAGAGATGGCGGGCTTTACCTCAGGTGTGTGGACGTTGTAGTCATGGTAGAAGGGGCGTTAAGAAAACTCAGGTGGCTCCACAATGAGCGGCACGCAGACCCAATCCAAACCTCGTTACAGCTAGGCCCCAACGCTACGGCTCTGCAAAGCAGGAAGTTTTGATGGAGGTGAACTACGTCCATATGCAACCTGATGGGTAGACACATGGACGTTTGACGCCAGGAAAGCTAGTGTTATCACGTAACAGCAAGAAAAGTGAAATCGCATTTTCTGCCAACACCATAAATACAAGTAAATGTTGATAGTCATATTAATAAAATGTGTATGGAATGGTGAAATGTCTGTTATGTAACAAGAAAGATTAATGACATCATAAAAAAGGTTTTTTCTTGTTTATAGTCTCTAGGGGAGATTTAGTGCAAATCACACTTGGGTGTAAAAGTGACTGGAACCGTTTGATAGATCTTGTCCTCATGTGCTCATGGGTGCATTTGGTCTTTGATAGCCGTGGTCTCTCAACAAGCCTGAAGGCCAGAAACCATTTTAGATGATTATCATTGTCCTTTGGGTTAATTCTGAGCTTCGCCCGGATGATGACAGAACCCGGCATCACCTTGTGAGCTGCTATCTGATTGGTTATCTGGAGATCCATGTTAGGCTATGAATTGATTGACACGTGACAGTGACCTGTTAATCCTCGGTTTATTGCATCATTTTGCATCTCAGTGGATGACTCGCGCTGACAGCAGTAGAAAGATAAATGATTGCTTTTCAAGTTTATCCTACTCGTAACACGCAGAGTCACTAGACAACGTGTAGACACCCACACCCCAGTTTATCATGTACTGAAAAATCATCTGAAAATCTGATTACAGGAGTCACAGACTGCTTGGGGCACATTATAAAGCTGTCAAACAGTAACACCTGTAGTCACAAAGACAAAAGACACTCCAATATTAATCTCTATTAATATAAAAGTTTGAACAGTTGGTCAATTAAACATTGTATAGAAATTGTTACGTGTGAAGTCACATGGTTAGAAAATTGAATTATATACATAATTATATAGTAGCTATTTTGAAAGTACCAGCAGACCAAAACATATATTTATAACTTTCACAAACTTGTTAAGTGACATATTAAATTCCTTCGGCAGAGCTCAGGAAAAATTAGTAGTTTGGAAACGTAATTTAAATTAAATGCTGAGAAGGAACTTCAGAGATTTCACAAATATTTTGGCAGCAGGTGAAGGAAAGCAGCATGTAAATTAGAAGTTTTCATCTAGCTGGACCAACGTGCACGTTTACTATTTTTAAAAGTACAGGATAGGAATCATTTCCGCAGTGAAGCGGGCAAACACAGGTTTCTGAAGCGCTGACTAAAACTCAAACATTCATCTTCATTCAGTTTTCAGCCACCTACACACAAATTCCAGGCAAATTTTCTACTAGTTATATGAAATGTTGCACTTAAATGATCAAAAGGGGTTTTCAGATGGTACGTTGTTTTTTTTTTTGGGGGGGGGACGACTATACATATTATTATTTATTTTTAAGCAGTGCATTCCCACAATGAAACCGAACATGAAATGTCCAGGAAAGCGGCATTTCTGTATTTGTGTCGTCCAATCAAGGATTAGAATCCATTTTTATCAAAGCTGTCGCCTCCAGCATCCGGGGGAGCAGCAGAATACACAACGCTTCCTCTTTTTTCCTTTCTTTTTTTTATCATGGTTTCATTTTCTGGCAACTGAAATAGTTTCCTGCGTGTCTGATAGCTGAGACCGCTGCGGCGGGTCTCCGCGGAGACGGGCCATTGTTACCTGGGTCTCACGACGCGCTGGCAGCTGATGCTGCGTCCGTGTACACCTGCCACTCACAGCGCGCTCAGCGCAGGTGGGCCACGGGGGGGTCCGCGATTCTCTCGGGAGTGTGTCCGTCCCCACTCTCCGCAGATGCAGTGCACACGCATCCGCCGACACTTTCGCAACGCGTACCCGTGTCTGCATTTTAGTTTATCGAACGCAGTAAGGGAAATTGTAACTATTTTTATGGTAAGTACAGTGTTCAACGCTGGAAAAAATCTGCCGTTCTTGCATTTTATATGCATTTAATGTAATGTTTTACCAGAACTATCATAATTCAGAAACTATGTAGTGTTTGTATCATGTACAGTTACGCAGTTTGAGAAAATTAACTTTGTAGCTATGTACACACACACACACACACACACACACACATTAGTGAGAAGGAATTTTTAGAATGACATTTGAGTGTATTGTCATTACCTCCGTATTGCTAGGCTTTCCCTGAATGCTTAGGATTTTATATTTGTATAACTGAGTTGTTATTAAGTGGACTGCACACACCATACTGTTTACGGAATACTGCAGAAATTATTAACGAAACCAAAATATAATCCATCTGGTTTAGTTTGTTCAGTGTGCTGGATTCAAAACAAATATTCGTCTGTTTGGTGATAAGTTTCAAGGATACGTCTGGTGGGCTGAATTAACGCCCCATGGCAAATCATAGCGCTTTTGCTAAACTAAAGGTAATGACTGTCAATAAACAGGAATCCAAGACTGCTGCAACTCTGATATTCGTCAACCCTACTATTGTTTTGTGTAATTTTTTGAATGCTGATTATTAACAGTAATCAGCACTGGCCACAAAAGATACAAGTGAAGACAGCTAATTGTTTGTAACACTAAGGACATGTATTTCACTAAACGCACAAACTGAAAACATGGGAGTTCATTTTAAACTATAAACTGTTAAATTTCACAGCAAAAGAGAATCCCACTACATACTGTTGTGATTATAAATTGACATACCCTGGGTAAATTTTATATGCCATTCCCCATTCTGACAATTAAGCTCTTTGTCATACAAATGACATTTATTATACTAATCACAATACTGTCTGAAATTGCATAAATATCCTGCATTGGACATGTGCCATATGTATTTAAATTTATGAACAGAACAGTTTGTTTGTCAAGATATTGATGAGAATGTGTCAAAAACACAACAAACATTCAGGATGAGCATCTTATCAAATCTACTTGTCATGGAAACCATGAAGAACAGATTCAGAATATTTTTTTCTTCTCTTCTTGCTTAGCATCGTGTTGAAATCACAATGCAGCGTATGCCGTACGTTCGAAGTAGTACAATTAAACAGAACTTCTCACGTGTGGCCCTCAATTAATTATTGAGATTATGTATTCTCCTTTAAATGTATAAGAGTATTTGGTCAGTGTGGCTGAGCATTTTGTGTCTCATGTTGATAATCTCACTTCAATCTGCTGACCAACCAGGACATCTTTTATTTCTCAGATACAGCTGGGCATCAGATGGGCGAGATATGAGCTCTTTGCTCAACCACACCCCCTCTCTCCGCTAAGGAGCACCTGTTCATTCTTAGAAACACTCTGTCCTCTTCCATTCTGTCTCCTCTCCTGTCTTTCACACCATCCTGCTGACACATGAGTTTGTAATAGCACCCTGTTCATTTAAACACCCACTCAGAAGTTAGGGAACACGTACGTGCAACTGCGGCCTTTGCGGATAAATCGGGCACTTTACAGCAACTGCAATCTGACGTACCGCGGCGATGTCAGGCACCAGACGTACACCTGCTGTTCCGTACACCGCTCTAACCATGTCGGAGCTCTGAAAAGACAGACGCGGGAATTTTCCGCTCTCAGAAGAAGGTAACACTCAGATAGCAAGACCTTGGTAAGTGGCTGGAATGCGTGCACTTGACAGCTCCTTTAAAAGTAGTCACAGCCAGGGAAGGGTGTCAAACCAGACCGTGGTTACTGCATTGTTTTAAGGGTGTGATGTGAAATTAAGCGGATGGTACAAGTAACACAAGGTGGAGAAGGCGCGCAAAAAACCGAAAGTGCTTTATAAAAAAAGCTTGGAAACTTTTCCTTGTTCGTTTTTTTTTTTTTTTTTTTTTTTTTTTTAATAAACTGGGTTTAAGGTTTGGTGTGAAAATTTTATTTTTGCCCCCAGAATTTAAAATATATATTTTTTTTTATATTTAAAATTTAATAAAA
>JABJVR010000039.1:2301199-2322904 GCA_025773905.1 Chitala chitala | reverse complement strand
TTTTTAAATTTAGGGGTTGGTAAAATTAAAAAATGGGGGTTTAGGCGCGCAAAAAACCCATACTTTTTTATAAAAAAATTTTTTTAAATTTTCCTTTTTTTTTTTTTTTTTTTTTTTTTTTTTTTTTTTTAAGAAACTGGCTTTCAGGTTTGCTGTGAACATTTTAGTTTTGCCCCCAGAATTTAACCTATATATTTTTTGTTATATTTAAAATTTAAGAAAAGTATCTTTAAAAAGTTTTTTTTTTTACATTGCGTTTTTAGAATTAGCTTATGGGGAAAAAAGAAATATGCTAATGCTGCGTCGCCTGAAGTGAATGTTCTGGGAGTCCCTGTAAGCGCCAGCGTGCGGAAGGGACAACGCGGCTCCTGGACGGGGAAACGAGCGATTCCTCGGCCTGCCTTCAGGCAGCCCTGTCCCGGGCCCAGACAGTGGCGTCCGCTGGCCCTCCCTCAGTCTCGTTACTCAGCGGCATGCGGTCCGTCAGTCATCGGACGCGCCTCCTGCGCTCAGATGTCGTGGATTACTCACCCTCCGCTTGCTCCGCCGCGCCGCGTGACCTTTGGAGCGCGCGGAGTCGCCAGCTTTACTGTGGGCTAAAAGCCTGGAGATCGGTGGGGACGAGCACAGTGCCAGGCCCGAAAATCATGGAGACGGAGCAAAATGGCGCGTGACGCTCATGTCACACGTGTGAGGGGACAGCTCAGTCTTATTCGTAGCCATAAAATGGGATTCGAAGATGACATTTCTCATTATTTTACACAGTATGAAATTGTGGACCTAAAATTACATATACTCCATGCAAAGTAAATATATAAATATATCCTCCCAAATCTTTCATTTCTTTTCAAGCGTTATGCGGTTGTTGTCCACAGTTCTCACTAAATGTGACAAATGCACAGTGACACAAAAGCACGTAATAACGTCACAGTGGCCTTTGTGCTTTCGTACTTTATATAATTTATAGTTGATGCATTAATTATTTGTATTTGCAAAGTGAACGAAAGAGTCATTTATGATTTATTTTGTTCATTCCCCTCGCTAAGGTAAAGAGCAGGAAAACTTCAGCCTGAATCGCAGTTTGAAGAGAAAATTAAACCCCGTAACTAACAGCTTTAGAGCACTTTATTAAATTAACAAACGCGCCATCACAAGTTTGTTGATTAGTGGCAGCGGAAACGTACGGACATGTTGTCGCAATTAAACCGTGCACGATTACATATTGCTTCCAATTTACATATTTCTTCAAATTTACGCATTGCTCAGATTTTGCACAATGACATATTACATGAATTAAAGTGAATTTGTATGAGCTTGTCAGTTATGACATTTGATAAGAACCGTTAGCTGAAGAATCCCCGTAGACCATATGTAGCTTAAGTGCCTCTGTCAGTCACATGTGATTCAGTGAATGTTAACCTCATTTAACTCTGCGTATTGCAAATCCATTACATTTTATTATTAAATCTGATTGGTGTAAATGCGCCATCTGATCCATCGAAGACTTGTCGTGTTAAATAAGGAGCATGTAAAGATCTTTGAGAAACAGTGCAAAATTAGCTGCAGGTTTAAAATCATTTTCAGCATTACAGATCTCCAAGTAATTTTTTTACCAGTGCATGTGCGTAAACATCTGACAAAACTCTAGTGCAATAGCATTTTTCCCTTTTCAGTGTTTTTATGCAAATACGTATTTATTTTTTATTTCAGTAAAGCTTACAGAAAGGGGATGAAATTCATTCTTATGAATTTAGTTTGGAAAAAAAATTACAGTAATTACAATGTACTGATCACGTGATGACAGTGAACTCAGAAGTACCGAGGTGATGATGTCTACAGTGGCCAGAGGGATTTCATTCAAACTGTAGGCTTCACAATTAGAAAGGGTGAAGAGGGGTTTTGCTCTCAGACATGACCTTGTTAAACCCCCGAGCATATGTATTTATCAGTGATGGAATAATGAAAAAACACAAAACAATG
Source organism: Chitala chitala (assembly GCA_025773905.1). Classification (NCBI taxonomy): domain Eukaryota; kingdom Metazoa; phylum Chordata; class Actinopteri; order Osteoglossiformes; family Notopteridae; genus Chitala; species Chitala chitala. The sequence goes on along the minus strand of JABJVR010000039.1, from coordinate 2,320,924 downwards.
CAAAGTCCAAGAAACACAGAAAAATATAAGATACCCATGCACCAAAAGGGCAGTGTCACTAACACTGAAGCAAACGCTGAAGTCAGCACAACTCAACACAGTTTAACACAGCTCAACATGACTCATGTCAATCACAACTCAGTGAATCAGCAACCCAGTAACACATCCAAACATCATTAAATACAAAACACAATACGGCAGAGGAATTGTAATCAAAGCAGTCCCCATGACAACTGGCCCTTACTTGCACACAGACATACAACTGGACTGCCTCCTATTGGAGGAAATTCTCACACAGGTCTCACGTCTTCTTTAGCAGGACGAGATGCAAGGTGTGTAGACCTGAACTGTATGGAGAATGAGAAATGAACCATTGTTTAGCATAGCATTCTGAGAGCTATACCGTTATGGTTTTAGACCATACCTTATATAAGCAACAAATTGTTCATGTTAACTGCCACACTGTCAGACGAAAGGCTTAAAAATATGCATTTGATCTTAATAATGTCAAAATGTAAAGACGCCTGCAGCTGCAATACATTAACACAGGCATAATTATCGTTCTGAAGGCTTAAGCAGAATACATTGAATAGCATTTCTGCGCATAATTTCAGGCAATCAGGGCGATACAAGTAGAATCTATAAGCTCAAATACCTTTCATACTCTGTCGTCTATGCTCCTACAGTCTGTCGTGAGACCACCGTCCGAAAGTGCTCATGGAATGAGCCGCTTTCATCCTGCGGCTGTTTTGTCACGCGGGGAGGCTCACAGTGACACGCGCGATATCGTCCCGAGCAACGCTGTGTCTCATAGTGATTGACGTGTCAGATGTTTTCTGCTTGCCTGTTTAGCGCCCTTAGCAATATATGTGTTTCCTGTCAGCATGTTATGATGCATAACTGCATTGTTCAGACACAAAATAAAACACTTGGCGGTTTTCAGAATTAAGAAAAGGCCTCCTTCTCTGAGCATAGCCATAAAGGCGCACCTAGAGAAACGCATTCTTTGATAAATACTTTCTCACTCTCAGTTTCACGGCTACACAGAAAACAACAGGAGTTCTTTGCCCAAACTGGTGAGTGTGTGGAATGACACAGTGCTTTTTGTGTGTACTTCTTACTTGTGCCATGCATCGCATCGACACGGCAACCACGTGAAGTTTCCACCCTGAGAATGACGTTGCTTCTGTCAGGGTGGAGAGTAGAGGCATGGTCAGCAGTCCACCAGAGGGCTTTGTGGGACAACAGGGTGTATGTGGAAGGCCAGAATCAATAGTAGTTTCTTATTCTATGGGAACAGAACAACACTTGAATGACAGTCAGCTGTCTGACTTTTTGTTGTTTTGAGGGCATTCTCTTACATTCTTATTTCAGTGATTGTTATTTCTCAAGCTGTCATCCTAGCAAACAGTGAATGTTCCCAGAGTGTTTCTAGAACATACAGAATGTTCTGGGGATGTAAGTGAATGTTCTGGGAACATTCCCTGTTGCTGGGATGACACAGAAGAGGCTCCGCTGCTTGTACCTCAGCTTTTCATCCAAATGTTGAACGGCTCACCACCCCACCTGTATTTACCCCGCCCCCCCCATGGTATGGACAGTCTGAGCCACGGAGGATAAATCAATCCATCAGCCCCCAAAAATGGCAGCGCCGTATATGGAGGGAGAAAGGCAAAAAATCCGGCATGAAACTTAATCACAAAAAAGGTCATGTTGGGGAGTGAGGAACAGATTAAATTAGCATAGTATTAGATATGGAAAATGATTTCTGTCAAAATCATCCTTACCACAATTATAATATGTTAATTACGTATTTCATTAAGGAAGTTGATTATGGTTCACAGATGAAATCATGCGGGCAAAGACACCTGGAGGGAACTACTGGAGCCTGAAAGTGTTCTCTCTCTCTCTCCCTCTCTCTCCATTCCTCCCTCTCAACTCTCCCTCGCTCTCTCCCTCTCTCTCCCTTTCTCTCTCTCAACTCTCCCTCTCTCTCCATTCCTCCCTCTCAACTCTCCCTCGCTCTCTCCCTCTCTCTCCCTTTCTCCCTCTCAACTCTCCCTCTCTCTCCTTTCCTCTCTCAACTCTCTCTCTCTCTCTCTCTCCCTCCCTCCTTCTCTCAGTTCTCTTTCTCTCAATCGCTTGCTCTCATCGCGCACACACAGTCCATTGATTTAAAGAAAAACAAAATAAAAATTATACGTACACATATATGTATTCTGGTACGGTATGATATCACATGCCACCCATTAATATGTGCATTTAAAAACAAAATTTATGTTTGCAAATCAACCAAAATAAATCACAACAGCCTTTTTTTGGCTGTTGTGATTTATTTTGGTTGTTTTGCAGACATATATTTTGATTGGCTGATTAAATTAAATGTGAGCAGAGCCTGCCCTAGCACAGATGGTTATGAGTCTATCTGTGGAGTTTGTTATAATCCAATTTGCTCACGTTTGTCATTTAACATCCGGGTTATTGTGGAAGGTGCAAGCCAAGCATTTACAAACACCCAATGTGTTAACACTTGTTGCACCGAATATATGACGACTGCAAAGACAGGCATTGGTATTTTAAGTGTGGGAAACAAAGAGTTGGCTTGCTATGTGCTGTCAATCATCAGCAGGTTTTGCCCAATGGAAATTAAGCATGAGACTTTATTGCGCCACACCAGGCGCTCATTGATGCTAGTCCCGCCCTCTGTGGCTTCCACAGCTTTATTTTCCCCATCACTGCCCTAAAGTAACAGTTCGGAACGGCGCCGCCTTTCCCTTGGTGATTAAATACTTTTGCATTTCTGATAACGATATATAACCTACATTTTCAGTTGATATCCCAATGTTTAAAGTGGTTAAATTACAAGCTACATAAGCAGGTATTTACCAAGTTTCGAAAACAGCTGTTAAAATATATAATTAGTGTAATTATTGCTTTTTTCGCGTTGTTGCTGTTGGGATGTCAGGCTCCGACGGCAGGGGTTAGGGTTCAGCCCCACTTCTGGAAGATTCCAGATCACCTCATTATGGGGGACTGCAGCCACCTGTTGATGGGTACAAAGCCAGGCGGAGAGTTAAAAGGCAAACCGGTTGATTCCCCAGCAATTGGTGAGTCCTGACTGATTTTCCAGAAGGTTCATTTCACATCAATGGAGGGGGGTTGTTTGTTTGTCTTAGTTGAATGTGGAGGCCAGCGAATGCGGGGAGTGTAACGTCATTTGAGACCTTCTCCTGGACCCTAAGTAATTGTTAAATCTGAAAAATCACAATAAAACTTGTTCAGAAGTGAAGGTGTCTGAGCTGCCATTTCATCTGACTGGCCTCTTCAGATGACTCCATTCCATGACCCTAACTGAGTGGACAAACTGAAAGGCCCCTTTTGACAATAGTAACAAAGAAACTGAATACAGTGGCCACACCCCTTATCCCACTCCCTCCCCTTCATTTAAAGGAGATAGTAGACAAGATGTGGTAAGAATTGACTAGGTAAAAAAACAGAAAACCGCAGCAGTTCTCATGGGAGATACCACCTTCTTCGTTATGGCATTGGTTGGCCTTATTTTATTTCAGGATTACTGAACACTGATTGTTCCCAGTGATGCCTGATGAGCAGCTGCCTGAACACGGTGAGTCATCATCCTCTCATGGCCCCAGCTCTGATTAGGAAAGGGGAACCTAGAAGGAACCTTTCCCTTTTCTTCTTCTTCCACTGTCATATGGGGAGGAGGAGGCAGGGCAGAGATGAGGAGTGAAGGAGCGAGACAGGGAGAGACTATTACACCCCCCCCTCCCCCACACACACACAACTGTACAGTTGCCACCTCAGATATTACAGCCATTGCTCACCTCTGAAGTGTCTTGGGCAAACTGTCCATTTGAAGTAAGTACACATAGAGGATGCCGTGGACGACGGTGGGCAAACGCAAACGCGCTGCCACGGACTGCGTTATGAAAATCATATAAACATGATCTCAGAGGATGCGTGCGGTTTGCTGAGAACGTACACGCGGTGGACTGGGGCCTCTGCTGTGCCTGTTAATGTGAGGGGATGAATTCGTGCTTTCGGAGAGATCTCTGGGCTCTTTAGAGCAGGAGGCTGGAGGGTGGACTTAGGATTGGTTAGGTTTCATTACTGCTCCTCCAGGCCTCGAAACCCCACGCAGGCCTGGTCCAGGGCAGACGGGAAACATGGCTGTGTCAAACGCCAATCTCCCACAGTGCTGCTGCCTACCTTCATCACCCAGGTGATGATGGATGCAGCAGTTACAGGTGCGAGCACACCTATGTGGGCCACACAGTGAACGAACCTCACTCAACCACAATACCAGTCATATTCATATTTCAAACACAGCGTATTCATGTGGAAGACTAGAGCTTAACTACTGTTTGGAAACTGACAATAAGAATAAACTTGAAATGATACCACAACAACAACTACCATTATTAATATTATTTATAATGGCCACTTCATGCACCATTTGCTTTAATAAACTGTTGAATTTATCTGACCAACTTCATGTAAGATGTGTACAGTGATCCAGCTAAATGAAATAACAATACCGGATCGCGTACACTCTGTCAGTTTAGCTGTTTCTTTGTATTTTTAATGATTCACACCTACTTTGTTTCAATAAGCGCTTCCACACCGCCTCATTACGCATGCCGCCATTTTCTCGTGAAAAATTACCTGAAGATAAAAGTACGTGACCCGCTGTTGCCATATTTCACATTTAGGTAAAATGTTGTGGCGTTTTTTCATTCAGTTTTTGTTTTCATTATTCAGATTGTTTTGAGATTAATCAGGGTTTTTAATTTAATCACAGGAGGGAGATCTGCTCGTCAGAATACACACCGCTTCTGTTTAGAGAGGAACAAAAACATCCTTTTAATAATTATGCAAAGTAACAACATGACATATTTTTGTAATTACTACAAAAAGTATTATTTTTTGACAAATAGCACTAATTATTTTGCTGGAAAGTCCCGGCAGAACGAGGTTCTGAAAGCGTGATAGATATGCCTTGCACCGTGTACTTTCTGCCTTGCTTCCGTTAGGAACACAATATTAATAAACAGTACATGAATTATTAATGAACTATAAAAGTTAAAGTTTGTTAACAAGATTAGTATTATATAATTACTGTGTTGTGCTGCAGCCATGCGTTGTTATTACTGTAGTGTGGTCACTTACGATGTATGAAAGGAACCTTGAGTATCGTAAAAGCCGTGAGATATTAAATTATTTCCTTTGTTGTTCTCTGAATGGTTGCCATTTAATATGAAACCTGTGAAGGATTTTAGAATTAGCGGCAGATAATAATATATATTTAAGCATTTATATGCAAGGATAAATGGGTATTCAGTAGATTGTGCGCTGTTGCAACTGCCGCTATGAGGTCCGTAAGGAAATTAGGGATATAGTGGTTTAAGTAATAATAATACAGGCAGTGCAGTGGCTCTGCAGGTAGCATTGTTGCTACTTACCTGCAGTATTGTGGTTCAAATTCTGCCTTTGAGTTTATTCTGCATGTTTCTGTTCAGGTAGTCCAGGTTCTTCTGACCAGGTGGTTCAATGGGTAGAACATCAGGCTGAGATGCAGAAATACCTTGGTTTGAATCCCAGCCCAGCCATCTGGTGCATCCTTGAGCAAGACACTCTGCACTAGCTTACTGTAACACATACAAAATGTTGTAAGTCGCTTTGGATAAAAGCGTGTGCTAAATGACTAATTTAATTTTCTTCTGCCAGTCCGATGATGTGCAGTTTAGGTAAACCATCAATGCATGTCCAGAATGCGTGCCGTGTGACGGGCTACCATCTTGTTTAGGGCACACCCTGAATTGCATCACATGCACTTTCGGTTAAACTCCAGGTTCCAGAAAGGTAAACAGCTGGGCAAAAGACATGAACGAACTACAGAAACTGAAACAGAACAGCATGCAAATGTAGTCTGGGAGGTGAAGTCAGTGATGGGTCTGTCCCTTATCAGTGTTTACTTTATTTAATAAGTTGTTGAATCTCTGTAGCGTTTGCTAAACGTCCTCTTATTGTGTGATAGGCTTTGCAAAGTACCAAGTCTGTGTTCTGCGCCTTGCTCTACTGGCAGCAGGCTTTTTTTTGTAGTTTATGTGTACTGTGTTGTATGTGTACTACAGTTAGAACCCATGATTTTGTCACTTGTGTGCTAATTATACAAAAGCCATCAGTATCCTAAGTAAATATTTTTGTCAATTTTTCATGCTTTTTTACACCTTCTTAAAATATGCGCTCTTTATTTACAAAAAAATCCAAGTTGTGTACTTGGATAGCATTTTCAAATGGTGGCTTGAATTCTGTGTGTGTGTGTGCGTGCGTGTGTGTGTGTGTGTGTGTGTGTGTGTGCGTGTGCCAGTGTGTCTGTGTGCGCGTGTGCCCATGTGTGTGCACTTGTGTGTGCATGGAGGTCACATGCTCTCTCAATGGCTGTGTGTATGGGTTTCCCCCTTGTGATCGAGTTTGCCCCTAAACACATCTGGTTCAGGTGAAATGGTGTCTCTAAATCACACCTGTCATGTTTATGTACCCTTTAATGGCTGGCATTCTGTTCAGGTTATATGTGGCCTCGTACTCCCAGTTTCCTGGGAAAGACTACCTGTACCAATCAACACAATTTAGTTTTTAACATAAACCTTAATTACTTATATAAAAAGTTACCTCTAAAATGCATGCAGAACATAAAACGTTTAAAACACATTGAAAAATAAGACACAAAAAACAACATACAGTACGTATATAAAATATAATAATCATAATTGTAAACCAATGACCTCTTACCCCTGTAAACACCAGTTTGATTGTGTTAATGTATTCAAATTTTTAACCTTTAACAAAATTGTCACTTTATTATTAAATGTTTACGAAATAAGAAAATTGAGCTGTTTTCTTCTTTAATGGTCCGAAACAGACTAACTGGGTGGAAAAAATATCACCTTATTCTTTTTTTCCATCAGTGCCATATATAAAAAAATCTGAATGTATATGCGCCATGTGTCCTAGCTACAGAATCAGACTTCCTGAAGGGACCATTAGTCTCTCTCTGTCCCAGAGGGTTTCAACCTGACTTCAGTGTTAAACTGACAAGCGCTACAGAAGATAGATTTTACCTCTAAAACAATACGTGGCCCAGTTGCCATGCAAGCCGTGGGCTTTCTGTGATGAGAGACATGAACCCCAGTCAGGCAGTGAACCGGGGTCAGGTCAGGGAAAGGGACAGCGACCCTCCCAGACAAGTTCAAAGGTCAGCATGTGTAATGCAGGGGGCGCCATGCAACTAGGGGAAAGAAGTGGGGTGTGGGGGGGATGCAGTGTGTGAGAGGCATTCTCAGTAGAAAGCAACGAATAATCAGCATTGTTACCGGTTAAGCGTTTCTGATTTCGGGAGATCTGCTGCCAGGTTTTGTAGAATGAGGCCAAAAAGTCAGTTCCTCATTTAAGGCGTTCATCAGGTGGTGCCACAACAGCCAGTGGTGCGCCTCTATTTTTGTTCTCATTGTTTAATTTACTGATTTTTTATATTGTTTAAAAAAAGGGAGCACAAAAGCACATCACTGGTAATGCTCTACTTTCAATAAGGTCAAAGCATAGCCCAAATTTACTGGAGCTGTTACAGTATGTGTTAAGGACAATTTCTTTAGTATAAAAAACAGGCGAGTAAACACGTGACCCCTTTCTAGTCATTACTCTTATGGGTTTCTGTTGGAGGTGCACTCCCAGCAAACAGGGAACATTCCCAGAACGTTCCAAGAACATCCAGAACGATCTAGGGACGTTTCCTGTTAGCTGCGATGTGGCTGCAGTGTCCTGTTGGACTTCGAACGGAGATGGACCTGAAGAAATCTAGAGTTACTGGCTGATAAACCCGAGGTTGGGAGGCACGGCCGGGTAGGGGGTGGCCATGAGGTCACTGTCTGGAGAGGGTGGAGGGAGGTGGATGTACCCTGAAGGATATGTTTCACACTATCCCACGTCATGCAGTTTTACAGCTAACGTTTCACTTCAGTACTCTATTAAACTTGGACCTGGTATAGTCGTATGTATCTGCAAAAATTATCGAATGCCAGCACAGTAAATAAAAACCACACGTGTATTCACATATCCACGTGTGCACATTCACAAAAGACACATATATCTGGCCACTTATATTCTACATCAGATAATGAATATGCTGTAAGAATTTTTTGGGGTTAAGCTATTTTAATCGACTTAATTTCATTGGTAGTGATAATTATTAAGACATATCAGATGTAAGACGACTAGAATTGTTGAATTGTTTGTTTATTCTTTACCTCATTTCATTGTGAATTCTGATTGGCTGATTGGCTGGAGTCTGGAAGTGGGTGGTGAGAATACATGTGCATCCCATGAAGGGCATTGACAGGAGCTTGGTGGAAGGTGGGTGTGTTTGCTGCATGAAGCAGTTCTACTAGAACCACTTGGCCTGTTGAAATGTACTGGTCATACTGTACTTCCTAAACACCCCGTCATAATCACTCACAAAAAAGTCTAAACCATACTAGCAAATATATAAAATATATATAAAATAATATATATGAAATACTGATGCCACCTGATGTGCTCAAAGTAAAAATTTTTATGAAAACATTTCAGTATGTTGAAAGGGCCTTATGATCACAAACAGAGAGAAAATAGACTTTCATTTATTATTAAAAAATTTAGGATAATTTTGAAACATTTCATCATTCTCATCGTCGCTGTTTTATCATACATTTTTAATACTTTATTTTCATAAGCCCTATTCTGCAGTAAATCAGTGAGACTCCTACAGCCGCTGGGAGGTTTTGGCTGTCTGGCTTCTTGTTCATACAGCTGATGTAACCGCAGGTTTCCGTCAGCGTGCAGCAGAAAGGAATGTGAAGCGTGGTCAGCCGCCACGCGGGAACTCGCGCGTGCCTTACAGTTTATCGTTCAGGACAATTGGCAATACAATAAGTAAAGCGTCCGCACGGAGTCTCTGGAAGGTTCTGTGGCCTCTCCGTGCTGACAAACAGCATGGAAGGAGAGACCCCGTACCGCACGGTTATTCTTTTGAAGCCGCCGACAGAACGCCGCCGTGAGTGACAAGTGTAACTGAGCACATTATACAAATGCCAGAATGCCAAGGAAAAACTTCCCATTAATTGACAAACGACTGCGTTCCTCTGTCTTCCTTTAATAAAACTCGATGCCTCTCTTTTTTGTTGAAAGTCAGATTATTTTTCTAATTTTATCTCCAATAACCAGTGCAGCTGTTTATTTTTTGGCGTGAAAAGATTAGCTCATGGAAAGACGGGACGGGGCTTTTAGCCGGAGCGTCGCGCTGATCACAAAAACGCGGAGTAACGACAAGCGGTGTGGGAAAGGGCTGTCATAAATGGCTTGCGTGGTAATGGACTACAGTGGTGCTGCGCTACGGGCCTTGAGCCGTCAGCCAGCCCTGGTCCAGGGAGGTCTGCTGGTTCATCCATCAGCAGCAGCTCATAGGTCTACAGAAGCTGCCCCGCTGCTTGCCCGGAGCCCAGACGGCCTGGAGGCAGCCCAGGCCATCAGTCAGCAGGATGTCTGACCTCTCTCTCACCCCACTGCCCCTCTCTTGACCCCATGAGCTGGGCCTGGGTTAGGACCTGGACGTATGGGCTGGGGTGCTACCAGAAGATCTTATTTGCTGTAGTGAATGAGCTGACCCTACAATGCATTTTTTTTCAAATCTAATGCTGTCACAGATGGAACTTCTGCTGATGTTTCTGGACTCCGTGTTCCTCTGCCCAAGGAAAAGGAGGAAAAAAAACTCTTTCTGCCACATTCATGATACCCACTGTGCAATCTATTAGTGTAATGGATATTGTCTTTATCAGATTCAATGCTTCTGACGTAAAACTAATGACCAACATTACTTTGTTAATTGTGATCCCAGTGTTGTTACGGTCCCTACAGTCAGGCTCTGTGTGGGAAATAATAACGATCCCCCAACGAGGGCACCGTACGGGAAGACGGACCGAATGACAGGACCTGCTTCTCTGCTTAGCTCTTAACTGTCCTCCCAAGAGCGGCGTTATACGCGCAATGATGTTTTGCATAAAAATGGGCGCCATGCATTAATGGCAGGAAGAATAAGGTGCATGCAGTAAAAGCAAATCAATCAGGTCAGGAAATAAATACTTAAGATTTTCCATCAAAAGCCCCCCACCACCACCACGTTTTCACTCTGCTGACTTGTTTTTTCTTTGAATGTGTGTTTTTTTTTATTCCTTTCTTCATATACCCTCTCACATCATTATCCTACACGTTTCAGTTTAGCGTAAACTCCTGCTCGTCCTTATTATTCTGCGAGCTCGGCAAAGAGCGGGCTTCCCCTCTGCTTTGAGTCGTGTCGCTCTCGCCTTTCAGCCTAAACAGTTATTTCGCTGCCTGGCTGGAATCAAAGCAGCTCAGCTACACCGATTGCAAACTCAAGGGTCTTTTGACAGCCGCAATTAAGCAAGTTAATTAGTGAGGGTGCACAAAGAATAATATTTGCTGTAATGAAGTATTCTCTGCATGCTCAAATCAGATCTTCAGACGATTGGCGCTGAAACCCTTTTACTTCAAACCACGACCCCCCCCCCAACACACTATTGTGCCTGTCAGTTTCACCTCAGTGCCATTATTTATTTTATCCTATGGAGTGTCACTGCTTCACAAAACTGTTGGAGATTTAATGGGGATTAACCAATGTCTTCTGAAATCTTGTCTTTTTTCTGCTGAAAGCTGGTTAATATCTAATGGACAGTTTCCTGGTGCATCTGTAAGATGAACTTTACATCAAAGTGATTGATTAATTACGGATAAGGGGCTAATAAAATATTAATTCATTTTGTAATTAACACGCTTCAGAATTCTGTCCTGCAGCCCCCAGCGAAGTCCTGTCTTTAAAAGTGTAACTTGTGTTTTGATGTCGCTGTGCTATGCGATTACTGTCGTGTCACTGGGAGGCATGACCAGGCCTGTCATGCCTCCCAGTGTCCTATAGGTGTCACCCTTCCTTGTTTCTTTTGCTGAGTCATTGTGGTAATTGTCTGTAGAATTTCCACCTGTGCCTTGTTTCATATGGTTCCCTATATATGTCCTCAGGTTGTTGTGTTGCCTTGCTGGTTATTGTATGGTCTTTTCTGTGCTTACTACTGTGTACCTTTGTAGCATGTAGCATGTAGCATGTAGCATGTAGCATGTAGCATGTAGCATGTAGCAAAGTGTAAAGTTCATACGACTGTGATCCATGTTAGCACACAGCCTTGTTTTTGCCAAAATCTTTCTTTGTTCTTTGTTTTTGCCTTGGATAAACCTTCCTCTGTGCACTTAGACCTGTCCTCAGCCTGCCAGTTTGTTACAATTATTCCTTTTGCAAAAAGAAAAAAGTTTTCAGAATTTAATGATTGTTCATCATGGGGTAAACGGAAGTGCTATTTTTTCAGTCAGCCGAACATATTAAATTGGGAAAGGTGAGGAACAGGGTCACCAGTAGATGACAAGCCCTCTTTGACAGCTCTTTAGAAGTGAAAACTGAATGTGAACCACGTTCTCTGGTTTACAGAGGCCTGCTGCCCTTACATACATGATGGAATTCATGTTAAATTTTTCTTCTTTTTTATAAATTGTTAGCTCTTTGGTTTTTCCTTTTACCCCACGTTGCCCCCACAGTGATAGACTTGTGAGAGGTTGCTGTAGGTGTTTTACTTACCAGAGGCATCGCATCTACATGAGATAACAGATCCTCAACTTAATCTTTAAACATAAATCCAGCAGTAGCGATCTTACCTGACTGCTGTTAACCTTTTCTCAGTTTCTTGGCTTTATTTTCTTATTGCCTTTTATGAGGGACTTGCAGAGGGTTCAGTGAATTTCTCCTTGATGGGTCTTTAAAACAAAAAAGAAGCTTTTATAATCACTTAAATAAGGCTATATTTGGTCACGGTTAAATGTAAGTTGTACTAGACGACCTTCCAGAGGAGTCTTGGACTTTGTGTGACCTCTGCATCCATGTATGGGCTTTTCCTCTCCCATTATAGTTTTCTTTTACCCTGAAAAAGAAGAGATGCCAGAGGTTCTACGCTCTTCATGTCGTGTGCTTCCATTGCTTGACCTCGAGGGTCCTGAACCCTTCTCTTAACCTCTTAACCCTAGTCTTTATCTGCAATTAGCACAGTTTACTGCAGCTTGTGAGTTAAAAAAAAAAGACAAAGAATGTCGGGTTATCATTTAACCAGCCTGTGCTGACACTGCTGTGTTAATAGTACCAATAGGTTAATGGTATGTGGTGGAAGCGTATGTGGGAATACATGGACTCAGAGGTTCTGGGTGGATGGAGTGGCTCAGTGGCTACTCTGGCTGCTTTAGTGTTATATTTAAATTTAGCTCACAGATCACATGTGAGGATTTAGCGTAATTTTCTTTGTGTATGCATGGATTCAGCTGAACTGAAATCTCCCCTAATGTGTGCATGTGTGTATGTGAGAGAGAGAGAGAGAGAGAGAGAGAGAGAGAGAGAGAGAGAGACAGACTAAGTGCCCTTTGTTGGGTTGACACCCCAGTTTGTTGCCTAGAATAGCATGCGGGTGACCCGCAACATTAATCTGGGGAAATGGCTCGAAAATGACTGAATGGGAAAAAGTATTAATGTGGCACCTGCTTTGGTTTAAAACGACTCAGGTTTAAATGGGCGTATTCAGGTCTTCTCCCTTATTCAAGCAGCCTCCAGCAGACTTCTGCTCCTGCTGTTTTCATAACTGACAGAAATATTTGATAGCCATTGTGAATTTCTCTCAGGACTTTTTTTTATGTGTTTCAGCCAGTACTATTGCTGTGCTGTAGTAAATGGGGGCTGTTCTGTAGCTGTCACATTCCCAGCCCTGTGGTCATACTTTCACCTGTAAAGAGACTGGTAACAGGACATCACCCATTCATCCATCCATCCATTCATTTTCACACTTATTGAGGGTCTTACGGAAAGATGAGTTTAATGTAATTTAAAGAAAAATAGTCAGGATTAGCAGGCATCATCTGAAATTAGTATTACATATATGCTCAAGGAATAGTTTCTGAATTTACATCCCATTTCATGAATAATTAAAACAAATTTAAATTACTTATTTTGCAATTGAATGTTAATTTTTTTAGAAAAAAATTGACAGTTTTATCAGTTTAAAACAAGCCAATTGTTTAATCAAAGTACAAAACAATTAATGAGAAAAGAATTGTTTTTAGATCTTCCTAGACAATTACAGCTGGTATACTTCTAATTACCTCATTACCACATAGCTGTGTTAGCATTTTAGTAAACAAAAAGGCTAATATATTACTAAACTGTGAAGCCATTAAGACTATTGTGCCATGACATCAATTAGGTATCTGACAGAGTTTATCAGGATTATAGAGTTTATTTACTTTGTAGATGGGAAGAAAGAAGTGGTATAATCTACTGTGTAGCCTTTTATCTTTTATTGTTCTACAAATTTTCTGTACCTCACCTGTATACTTTGTAATACAATACATTTAAGTATGACATTTGAAAAACTAATGATCTGAGGAGGAGCTCATAGATCTTGATTTTAAATAGAGTATGTTTTAGTTTTCTTGATCCTTGTAGGACTAACACACACTGTGGCCAAGCAGTCAGAGCTAGTGGCATGAAACTGACAACTTGCTATTTGGATCATCTTCCTTATGGCCTGTAGAGGATGAGGCCTATTCAACGGGGTGGATCCACGGGTTAGTCTTAATAACAGCCTGCAGCAGTTGCATGCAAACCTGGACGACCTCAACAGTTCTGCTGTACATATGTAGACAGCCTTCTCTTCAGGGGGCCATGTGCAAGTGAGGCTTCTGTTGTTGGGTACCGTGGCAACAGAAAGCAGTTTGTTTCCATGGACTGCTGTCATAAACCCTTGCATCCCTGTAATGACCTGGTTTCTCCCTGCCTTGCCCTGTGAGCCGAACATGTGGTGGATAAAAGGGGGCCTGTTCTGTGTTCCCCTGTGTGGCCTTCCCGGCTGTCAAACATGAAGCCGAACGATGAGACATTAAAGGAAGAATGAAGAGCGGGGTAAACAACAGGGTGTATCTGGGAAACCCCTGAGCTTTTGAACATGGGTGTTGCAAATATGTTTCCATCCATTGAAAGAAATGTAGAAAATAAACAGGAAATGTCACCGTATGAAGGGCATGGAAGTCATAGTAAAATGAAAGGACTGATGAGTATCTTTGTTAATCTGTCGATTCAAACAGTATCTGGCAAACAACACTTTGATTTGTTATAAGTAATGAAAATCGTGTTCTAATATACTGCATGAGATATATTACATAGTACATAGTCTGAGGCCCCAGCAACAGTCAATATTTAGCGGCTTAAAAAATTTACGCTCTTTTACTTTGTGTGTGTTTATATAGCTAAGCACTTAATTGGAATGATGCCTTCTTACCACATTAAAAAATTGTTGTGAAACACCAGGGCTTTGAATTTGATGCTGTGGTCAGCTCTTTAATACAGTTCAGCATCTGATATCTGCTCATTGCAATTGTGTGATTATCAAAAAAAAATACAAATGCATATTATGAAAGCAATAAGTATCTGTTCATGTTCATGCACCATGTCATGGGTTTATATGCTAACAGCGTTATAAAAGGAAGTGCAAAGAACACCGGTTGATTCACAGACGAGGAAAAAGTAGGCCCGTCTGTGCCCTTGTGGAATCTCTCTTGCGCTCGCAATTGTTAGCCGTCCCCGCGGACAGGGCAAAAATCGCTCATCAATCGGCCGTGCAATTAAGCAGATTCACTTCATAAATTTTAACGCGACACCTCTCAGGAGGGAGTGGTCGGGCGATATAGTACGTCTGCCGTGAGTGTCCCTTACGTTCCACAGCCAATAAATAATCGGCAACAGTGCGGTTAATGGTATATCAATTAAATAAATTCAGCAGCGCAGGAGGGAGAGGGAGACTGAGGCCAGCCGTAGTGGTGCAGCCCGTGTTCGCTCACGTCCTCATCTCGAATTCAAAAGCTATTCTTTAGTAGAGGCGGACACTCGGGTCAGTTCCACTGAACAGGAAACACATGCTTTTCATAGGTATTGAGCCCTGTGGTGTATGCTCAACATTGTTAACCTAAATGCCATCATACTAGAAGTATTATTACCTGCTGTCAATTATAGCTTGAACTCACTTCCCATTGGCTGCTGTGTCGGCTCTCGTTTGGGTAAACCAATCATTGATGGGCAGCGCACCGTAATCCCAACTGTTTAAACTCACTTTGTCACTTCTTCACTTTTAGGTTTGTTATACATGGAACCTCTGCTGTGTAAAGAGCAGATTGGTAGGAGAGATGGTAACTCCTAGGATCTGCAGGACTCCAGAACAAGTGAGTGTCAGTGCAGAGGTAATTCTATTTCTAATGTTCAGCATCCAAAACCTTACCCAGACTGTCTGTCTACCTGTCACTCTTTTTAAACGTCTGTCTCATTTACACCTGGGTTTCTAAAACAATTCAACACTGTCACTTCAAAATGTCTAAGTGACGAATCTACTTCCAGTATCACAGCTATTCCTTGAAATAACAAAAAAACCCATACTGTTGTAGTCGTTCGCCACAATACAAAAATAGTAGCGGCAAGTCCCAAAGTGGATTCAGTAAGGAAAACCTTGTTTCCACCATGCTTCAAAAACATTTTTTTTTAATCCCCATTCTGCAAATCTAACAATTAGATGTAGCGAATTTATTCACCGTGCATTCCTGTTCTTTAAAAGGCGGTTGGGTTTTCCAGCTCAAGATAGCCGTGATAAAACAGTGATTATTGTCGTCGTCCTTGTTGTTGTTGTTGTTGTTTTTGTTGTTGTTGTGACTGCAGCCGGTGTGATTGTGAGACACAATTATGTTGTGGGACAATGTGTACGCACGAGGCAGAGGCAACCAGATGATCGTGCCGGCAATCAGAGCTGAATTAGCACCAGCTGCTCATCTAATATTTAAGCTCAGGTGTGCTGGTGTTTGAGAAAATGCTGTTTGCTAGAGCGATGATAATGCGCCCCTTCGTTAGCTCGATGTCAGCTCAGCTTATGTGTTCCTCACATTCTTCTCATGTGTTGCTTCCATCCTTATTGCCCCCTTTGTTTCAGCTCTGCGCTTGCTTCTCTGCGGTCGAGCTCGTCAGACGGAAGCTTAACGTTTGGTTACGTTCAACTCTTGAAAACACCCATAATCCTAATTTAAATATAATGCTTCATTACCTGGGCAGTACAGTGGCATGGTGATTAGCAGTGTCACCTTGCACCTCCAGGCCTGGGATTCGATTCCCACCTTGGGTCTGTGTGTGTGGAGTTTGCATGTTCTCCCTGTGCTTGTTGGGTTTTCTCTGGGTTCTCCGGTTTCCTCCCACAGTCCAAAGACGTGTAGGTTAGGTTGATTGGTGTGTCCAAATTGCCCATAGTGTGTGCCCTGTGGTGTGTCACCACCCTGCCCTGGGTGTCCCCTGCCCTGCGCCCTATGTGTTCTGGGATGGGCTCCAAGCTTCCCTGTGACCCTCACTAGGAATAATCGGTATGGAAGATGACTGACTGGCTTCATTACCTGTAGCATGGTCAGACTTGTCTTTGTTTCACTTCAGCTAAATAAAACTAAACTTCCATCTAACGACACCTGTGCTTCCACATCTGTAGATCAGTTGATCAATAACGTGGACGTCTGAGTAAATACAATTTCAGTTCGAGTTATTAGAGCTTCGTAAATACTTAAAGTATGTTTATACATTTTGTAATATACATCTAATGTTTCATTCAAAGATATGTAGACAATACTTCATTATTTCACTTATGAACATATTTTTAAATTGTACAGGTATTTAGAAATATCAGTAATGATAGTGATATAAATGTTAATGAGGCCCAGGCTCAGTTATCTACACAATGAGCAGACATCATGGAAAAGCCACGACGAGGAGCAGCTGAAAATCATGGAAAGTCATTAGAGCTCTATTTAAACAGTTGGCCCCTGCTGTGTTTTTCTCACTCTTGATGTGAGCTTCTTGCATGTAAATGCAAGTATTTAGGTTGGTGATTTCAGTCGTGGGATTTTTAGCCTTTGCCTTTGGGCACAGCACAGCACAGCACAGCACTTAAAGACCAATACTTGTGGTCCTCCTTTAGTTTTGTAGTGCTCTCCATCAGAGCTGGCTTGAAGTCCTGGCTCTTACTGGCTTCTCCTGGCTCAACTGGGGGGAGCTGGCAAGGGTTACAGGCAGAAGACGCTCAGTGGTGGCAGTAAAATGACAGGTATCATGAACTTCGAGCATCTGAAGCTCAATATGTAGGGAGCCAGCCAAATTAAAATGGTGACAGTACCTGTAAGGTCAGCCTGCCTCCTGCTTCAGGTGTCACTGGAAGCATTCCAGCCTGTATTGGCTGAGTACTACAGCCAGAATCCCAACATTCTTATTTTTACTTGTCAGAATGTGTCTATGGTATCCTGTAAAATGCTTTATCCGTTGCTGAACTTGGTTATCCTCCACCCTCAAATGGGAATAGTTTTGCCTGGAAAAATCCAGTTTTAACATTTTTAGGTTTTTTTTAACTGTATATCTTTAAGTGGCCACCCAGCGATTTTGCTGCTTATAGCCATTTCTGTGGGGTTCGTCATGCCAATTCATGCCTTGCCTAAACACAGCTGCACCTTTTTAAAAAGCACAAGCCAGCTGGCCCTTTACAAAGAGATAAGTATAGAATTATAGCCAGAATCTTGGAGAGATTTGTGTCCGAGCTTTGATTTAAAACAGTAATTTAAGGTTAGAACAGGATCTGAAACTGCCCACTTAAGTTCCGTGGAGGGTTTAGTGGAACACGACAGAGTGTAAAGCTTTCTGTTTAAAATGTAAAACCCATCATGTCAGGCAGAGCTACACTGTCCCCACACAATAAAAGGTGATTTATTTAGTGTTGGGGGGGCTGTCAGTGCGCCCGTGCTTTTCCGTAACGTTTAATTTATACTCAAATTGCATTTCTGGAGGTACATGTCCCGGGCGCAGAATGGAAGTCTGCACGCTGGTTCCTGATGGCTGAGCAGAGGCAGTCTTTCTCAGAAGGCCCCTCCCCTCTGTAACAACCCCCCCATAGTCTCTAAGATGGCCCCCGTTGGGCAACAGTGTTGGCTCCTTACTCCAGGGGCGAGGGGTTTTGCATTCAGATTTTGGGCACTCAGGGAGAGTAATTAAACGGGTGACAATTATACCCCTTTCATTTAATTGATCAAAAAGTGTCCAGAAGGCTGAATCGTATTTAAAAATCATTAATGTATTTTCTGCCTTTGTCAAACAGTGGAACAGAAATTTTTGTTAGAAAATGGAGCTTGTGGGTGCTTCCATAATGGCTTTCAATTACACACTTTTGCTGATTGCATACTGTGCCAACACTTAAGTTTGCTAAATAGCTAATTCTGTGTATACAGGTCATCTGATTAAAATTTATTACTTTAATTTATGAATTTCTTTTATCGCCCTCACCAGCCCTAACGATTTGGCACTCGTTATCACAAAACACTTAAACACTGACCCTTTAGATGCCTACAAATAAATACATTGCAATGTAAGTGGGGTGTTTTTTTTTTTTTTTTTTTTGTAGATAATCATTTAGATGTTTCTTGAAAATGATGCAGTAATCCATAATTTGTCAGGTATACAAAATGTACATCTGTATATAAAATGCTGTAATTATCATGATTTAACGCTTGCTTTATTTTTGCTAATGCTGTTCTTCCAAGTCTCATGCTTGCCACTTTGTATCATCATTTGCAATTCCATGAATGTGTTAATTTCTTACAAAAGCACCCTCTGTTGCACCTTTTACCTGTCCGATAACTTAATCGAATGCCTTTGGCATGCTAAGTTCCCAGTTTTTACTTTCAATAACAAACCAAATCGTGAAACGTAGAGGACAGAAGTCATTTGGTGTCAGTCTGCTGACGTCGATACTGACACGATCCAATACCACTCGGGGTATGTGACTCCTTGAGAGACGCGTGGCAAATTCACAGCAGTTCTGTCCTTTTCCCCCTCTCCTTCTGCAGGTCTTATCCTTGCCTTAATTTACAGCCCGTCGAACAATAATCAACACTCGTTTGTTTCAGTCAGAGAGCCCGGCAGTAACTTCTCATTTAAACACCAGCCTGGTATCGAAAACTATGTTTACCTTCTTAACAAATCAGAATGCTGGGTTCTGCAGGCTGGCATGGGAAAAACACCCTTCTTGAAGATGTAACTGTGGTCACATTTCTGCTCTAATGGCTTTCTTTCTCTTGGCCAACGGTCAGTGTGAGTGGCCGGGTGGGGAAAAACAATGTGTGTTTAGCTCTTGACAGCTTAGAAATCATCTTTTTGCACGTGTTGTGTGAAGTCTCTGAGGTTGGCCTGACTAAAATTCTAGAATTGAAACCACAAGGAACGACAAGAACCCGGGAATACAGGCCTTGCAACTTGATTTAAATGTGCAAGCAAAATGTACCTAGCTGTAGCAAAGAGGGCTCTTTGTGCCAATGCAGAAGCAGGTAACAGTGTTGTCACACACCTCCAGCATTACAAGTTTAAATCTGGACGTTAGCTGTGTGTGTGTGTGTGTGTGTGTGTGTGTGTGTGTGTGTTTGCGGGGGGGGGGGGGCTTCCATGTTCTCTCAGTG
>JABJVR010000039.1:2268541-2293194 GCA_025773905.1 Chitala chitala | reverse complement strand
TGTGGTCGGTCCCTCATCTGCCCACCCCCCGTAAGCCCCCCCCCCCCCCTTCCGAATTACCCTAGTTGAACAGACACAAACTGGCAGCTTTTCATATCAACTACAGCTTTTGTCTCAACAGGTAATAATGCTGGTTGCCAGTCTCTAATTCAAACCTTAATTGTGGTGGCAGTTTGCTGGTGGCATTAAGTGAATTAAACTACAATTCAGAGCCTGCCAGGACAAATGTCTCCCAGTCACTGGGAGTGTTTGATGTCTTCTATGTGTGTTGTAGATACTGAGCATGCCTCCATTGTTGGGTCCCCCCCCCCCGTCCCTCTCTTGACTCTTGGCTTCCGGAGTGGTGTCCTGTCTGTCTAGTTAGTGGCACGGCGTGTGCCAGGCTGTGGCTTTGTCATTTGGCATGGCATGTTTACCGCGCCCTTGAAAACCTTTCCCTTTTTCTGAACACACGGGGCTGTCATTCTACCTAATGGAATTTCATCCACGAGGGCTGCATTCGTATTAATCACGGATTCTGGGCAGAGTCCTTGCTGACGCTGATCGCCTAAACAGTCATCCCATTGGGTGGGATATGTGCCAAAATAGAAATCTAAATGACTTTATACGTTTTCAGTTAAGATGAAATCAATGAAATTGGGGGGGTTGACTTGCATTCAGTAACAGTACAGTTCCACTGGTACCTTGAAGATGAATTAAACGCACATAATGCAGCATCCAGATGCTGTTTGCAGATAAACTAAGTTCTCATTACCATGTCGACATTGTTTGCAACCTACCCATACGAGTGTTGTCAATCGCTTCTGCCGTTCCAAGTGGTGTGCAGTTCTCGTAAAGACAATTTAGGAAGAGACGTATTTAACCCTGGCCCCAAGGGACCTTTCAACTAACAACGGAAAACCCATGTATTTCCACTGCTAGATTTTGAAAGAGGTTAAGCTATAGCCTAGAATGTCTGTATGCCTTTGATACTCTTTTTCATCAACTGGGAAATGGATTATTCACCATTGCATAGTTTGTGCTAAGGGTGGTGGAGAAACTGCTTACTCAAGTTTATTCTTCTAGTCGTGCCCTGTGGAATATGTGGAGAAGTAGTAACATTACAATGAAGTGTGTAGATGACGTGACTGCACGGGTGTGTGACAACAGCTGGGTCAAGCAAACAGCGGTAGCTACAATCCCTCCTTATCTTTTTGGGTGACATCATTCATCTTTCAGTTGTATAAGTGAAATGCTAATTGATCATCCCAAAATGAAATAAATCCTTACAGCTGAAATTGCTCATACTCTCTTTAACCCAAACAAAGTCTTCTGGTAGTATCATTTTATTAATTTTTGTTACTATGAGAACCAAATACATGGGCTTATGAACCTCAGTCCAGCTCAGAAACAACATTAACGATAATGCATACATTTTCTTTTTTATTAAGTTTTAAAAATGCACGAAAGCGGGCTTACGTCGCGCATTTTTCGTTATATTCCAAGTTGGCTTTAACAACTGCAATGACAAGACCTCGTCAGAGATGTATTAATTGTAATTAGACACTCGCTGTTGTAATTTCCAACATACCCATTTGAGAAAACCTAAGCAGGTCTTGAATTTGTCTGAAGAGCAATTGAACGTGACCTGTGGATATATGTCACGCTACTCGCAATATAATGAAGTGTGAATTAAACTCTGGTGCATCACAAGGAAATAAAGTCAGAGGTCACTGCTGACTGGTGAGTGTGAGTGCTTTGAATTCACAGTGGCGTACTCTGCATCTCAGTTTACTGTACACCACAGCAATAGGCCTGTCTTCATAGCAAGGCTCACAGGGGGGTACAGAGGACACATTGGGGGAGTACCTGTGGCAACTGGGAGCTTTTCATCCCAGAGCGTTTTCACCGCAGAGGTTTGCTCCTGCCTCTACCACTGATATCTGTCAATAGACACAAGCAAGTTGACCTTCTGTGGTCTCTGACTGCCATTGCAATGTTGAACATTAACTAGAGAGGTCACTTGTACAGCACAGGAGGGGGGGGGGAAAAAACATTTTAAATATTGATGCTGTTGACCAATAGTATCTGCCTATGTTTTGATTGGTCTGCACCAAAGAAGGACCCTTCCTCGTCTCCAGGCTTGCCTTCCTGTGAGGAAATGGATCAGTTATTACAGCAGTGTTTACAGTGAAGGCCTTCTTACAAAGAAGCCCCCCCCCCCCCATATTTTCAGTCACCCCCACAACCCTTTATGAAAACTTCTACCTGTCCTCCCTTCCCTACATAGCCTTGGCCACACACAACATGTGTTTGATACTGCGTTGTCACCAGGCCATAACATTACAGCGATAACACACGTTCTGTGGTCACTTGCATGTATTTTACAGTATCAAGACACAGTAACAAAGAAATTTCACATTAACCACTTAACTAAAATGTACAGATTTGAATTGTATATGTAATTTTTAACACAGTAAATGCATAAAACAGGCAGCATGGTGGTGTGGTGGTTAGCACTGTTGCCTCGTACCTCCAGGCCTGCAGTTTGATTCTCACCGTGTGTGTGTGTGTGTGTGTGTGTGTGTGTGTGTGGTTTGCATGTTCTCCCTGTGCTTGGTGGGTTTTCTCGGGGTTCCCCGGTTTCCTCCCACAGTACAAAGATAAGCAGGTTAGGTTGATTGGTGTCTCCAAATTGTCCATAGTATGTGTGCCCTGTGGTGAGTTGGCACCCCTCCCAGGGTGTCCCCTGCCCTGTGCCCCCTGAGATGGGCTCCAGGCTTCCCGTAACCCTGAATTGGATGAGCGGTATAGAGAATGGATGGATGTGTCAAGCTTAAGACTGACTTTTTAGATCCTCCGGTACTGCTTAGCATATTGTTATTTTTACATTTACTTTGCGTAGAATTCTAGTCTATGTTTCTGTTTACGTTTGGACACTGAGGGACAATGGCTGTTTCCCAGACAAACCATTTCACTGTTCTCAAACACAGGCTTCTACAAAACGAATACAAAAAATAAAAATAAATACACCTTTCAGCCGTCGCTCAGACCTGCAGTTTGGCGCAGAGTCCGAGAGGTAAATCCAGCTAAAAAATTAAAGGGCGTCAAAGGGAAAACACTCACTCTTTCCACAGAAGTCTCAGATGCGAGTCAGCTAAGACCTAATAACAGTGCTGAGTCCGCTCCGTGGCTACACGTCTATGAACGTGGGCTTAGGGGAAGCGTTTCAGCGAGAAAGTAAAGGAGAGAAGAAAGAGGAACACAGAAACGTGTCTCTGATCTCCATTTACCGCTTACTTTTCTGACACCATTACCACTTTTCTCCTTTCTGTTTTCGGAGATTTTCCACAATTTCCAAACATAACGGTGTTATTATAAGATTAAGTGTTCTGATGCAGATAACACTGCCAATCTTTTATTTCTGAGCCACACACTTGAAATGTATTGCATTTATACATGATTGCCTTTGAAAAATGCTAGAAAGTAGTGTATTTATATTTAATTGGACATTTATTCTAGCACTTTGAATGTGCAACAGTTTACACTCATACCGTTTCTTATTTAAATATTTTACATCAAGTCTAACGAAGTGTCCAACAATCGCGGTTCTCCGATACGTGTATATACTGCGCAGAATGCAATCCTGTTTTTAATGTGGAAATAAACGATTTCAAGTACCCCTCTGATGCACATTACAGTTAAAAGAATGAGGACAGTACGTTCGTCTGCTTATGATGAAATATTATGAAGTGTCATACAGCTTCTGGGTATGTAAATGCAGCCATTGACCCGATTGCCATGCTGACCCATGCTGAGTCATAAACGGCCAATGAGCTTGTATTGAATATTCTGGACTGTTTTGTGTTGGTTGGGTTGGACAAGAGCGATTCCCCATCAGTCACCCATTCTACTTTTGAATGTAATGCATAACAAGTGTTGGGCATACTTGCACACTGCTTTGTACGGGGATACAGCAACTAATGGTGGAAAAAAAAGCAGTTTTTAAAAATACTAAAATGTTAGAATATAACAGGAAACAATGGAGGGGGGGGTATTAGAATGACAGAACGCAGTATTTTTTTCCTTGAGTTAAGTAGGACTACAAACAGTAATTTGAGTATAGTACTTCCCTAGTATTGGAATGTGTTCTGCCGTAGTCTTAATCGTGGGTGTGCAGTCATGAGTCCAGGGTCCAAATGTCAAGAAACACAAGTCCAGGGTCTACATCCAAATGTCAAGAAGCCAGGGGATCTGTCCAAAATGCAGACAATGACCAAAAAGGTGTGACATAGGAACAAAGGGCGTACTAGATGCATGAGAGCAGAACCGCAAGGGAACAAACGAGTAGGGAAACTAATTGGGAAAACACCGGGAGCTACGGGACAAAATCCAGGAACAGAGAAAACACTGGATTAACTACAACAACAAACTACAGGGACCAAAACTAAATTCAGAGGTTTGACTGGATTGGATTGATACTGCAAGGTGTGATTTATATTTCTACAAATTTTTAAAGCACAAGATTCTCGCTTAACTTTCTTTGTAACTCTTGTTTTTCTCTCAATAAATTAAGACAACTAAACACAAACCGATGCAAAGGATCAGGACGAACGAAGAGAAGCAACGATGTAACGGATTTATTTCACCGTTGTCTTAATTATAATTGAAAGGTTTTTATTTCAGCCAATTCAATGTCCACTGTGGCCCTCCAGGACCATGAGGACCATGACTGCCCACCCCTGGTGTAAGTCCATGCTGGTGTGTGTGTGTGTGTGTGTGTGTGTGTGGGTGTGCTCGCTACTTGCCTAGCTCAGGTTTTCACCTAGCAGTTACAGTCATTACGCATTTTCAAAACAACCCTAAAGGCTTGCACAAACATCGTCCGCCTTTTTCTTTAAGACAACATACAACAAATTGTTTCATGAAAAGCTGGATGATTGCAGTTCAGATATGCAGTACACAATATAGCTGGAACAGCCCATAAATCTGATTGACTACATTGTAGAAACATCACACAAATAATGATTTCAGCTTTCTAGACAAACGGTGTGTCTGCTGCTTAACCCGGCTCAATATTATTAATTCTGTTGAACTGACCGAGTGATGTATTCTGTTTATACAGAGGTTGTTTCTTTAATATTGAATGGCAACCCTGAAAAATATGACAATGTTTCCTTAAGCTACTTAGCCAATATTTATTGTGGTGTTTTTATTTTTCATTTTGGAAAAAAAAAACTGTCAATAACAAAAAATTTAAAAGGGGGGGAAAAAAAGAGACTGCAGGAAAACACCACTTTAGAGTCAAAATTGATTTAAAGTTTGTCGTTTTCAATGGAGATCATATTAACCAGAAAATCTCAGCCTGTACAAAAAACGCGTCATTAAAACAATAATAGGATTATTATTTGTGTGTTTGTTACACTGGAGGAAGAAAATCAGGGTTTAAAGGAGAGCAGATTAGCACAGTGTGGTTATCACTGTTTTATAAATTGGCAACAGACTGTGTTCATTTGCATATTCATAAATCTGAAGTATTGTTTTCAGAACTTACACATTAATTAGGTATCACACATAGATTGTCACTTGACTCAGAAAACGCATCATCAGGATTGCTGATGGAACCTGCCTCTTTTTTTTTCCTCTATTGTTTTTAGCCTGATAAATTAGTTAAATTGGGATTGGTAAAACACGTGGGAGGTGTTTTACTTTTCAGTGTTTGGGGTCAGTCAATTCGCATCAAAGACGGCAAGTGAATTAAGAGTTATTAATTTTAAAAAGTGCCGGGCGTACGTGCGTTCCTTTTACATCTTAAGTGGATAATTAAAAAGCCAAGTGAAATTGTCATTTGATTTTAATTATTGCACACAAAACAAGACAGTCTTGCAAACAGCCTTTTTAAAACATGTTGCTCAGTATGAAAGGGTAGTGTGACACTCTGTTAATTAAAGCCACCAGTTACTGTCATCCTTGGTGGATAAACATTTTATACACCTCTGGATGAACAGGGGAGATGCTGTGAAGAAGACACTTGTTTCAAAGCTAAATATGCAGCCGTGCTGATTTTTTTGCTTCAGCTCTGACTATGTCAAGCAGCATTCCTCGAATAAAAACATCCTTCCATCTTGTACCCTGGCTGCAAGTAACTAGCAGTTTTGACATGATAAAACCTAGCCTTCTGGGGCCAGCGTAACAGGATCGCCTGTATAATTTCCTGTATGAAACCAACATGGGTGGACCCTGCAAGGAGAGAAGTCTGTTAGAAAAACTAGTCCTGTTGACAGGCTGATGTTATACAATAGAAATCTGGAAGATGCATCTAAAGCAAGTAGAACTTGTATCTAGAATGTATGACTATTAATGGGAATGATTCTGCCAGTCCAACTTCAACCCCACCACGTGTAATATCACACCGTCGAAACACCTGGGGTGGGGACATCTGTCCTGACCACCCCCCACCACCAACCCACATCTTAGCTCTGCAAACTGTGCTTTTGGAAGGAGAGAGAACCTTGGTTGTGTTTGCATTCAGTTGCTTAATTTGGACTATTACTCAGTTTGTACTTTCAGCCATTTTCACAGTATGTCATTGGAGACGTTTATACAAAGCGTTTCTTCTGAGCTGGTCAGCGGCCTGCAGTGTCAGGGATGTGAACCAGAGACGGTTTGCAGTTCGCTATTCCAGCTGCTTTGTTTTGGTCACTCGTGTGGATGTATCCTAAAACACTAGAACATAAACTTTTATTATAAGACCACAGCCAGAAGAAATAACCTCAACAAACTTGTCTTCCATCTCTCTATTGTTCGTTTCCTGTTTGAATCCATGAATTTAAGATTATTACAATCTGGCATGCACATGAAGGGTGACCAAAAAGGTAAAGTGTTAATAATTCTTTAAGGACCAACGTTTATTGTTTTTATTTGTAGTATAGAGCATCATAATACAGTTTTGGTCTAATCTTATTACCTATACACCAGGACCGTGACAATGTTGCAGCACACAGACACTTATCTAATTCCATCAGTCAATCTGCCTTGAGGCAGCATCGACTTCAATTTGCATTTAAAACTACATCATCCCAAGTCCTAGGCAAAAGGTCCAGGGATTAATTTTCCCATTTTCTTCTTCATATGGAAAATAAAGGGGGGGAAAAAACAGTTTAGTGTAACTTCATAGCATTCTTTGGATCTGTTATTAGTAAATATAGTGGCCACTGATCTTAAGCTGACCCCCTGGAGTGGAACAAATATTACATTCCGGATGCTTCCGTGGTGTTGTGTGTGTGTGTGTGTGTGTGTGTGTGTGTGTGTCTGTATCAACCGTTAAGATCGCATCATGCGTTCACTCCTGACAGTGCATAATCTGCTGATGTGTGAGCATTGCAGCGTGCCAAAAAAAGAAATGGGGGGGGGTGGTGGAGAAAAGATTGGCCACTTGCATCTGGATTCCCTGGGGACGACATTCGAAGTGTGAAATCCAAGAACAAGGCACGAGACGCGAAGCCAGCCGCGATCACTAGATGGACGAGATAGTGTGTCATCAGACTGGACTTCAGAGCCCTGCAGACATGGGAAGACTGCTGCTGCATGGTGAGGGGTGGGGGCTGCCACCCCCAGCTTTAAAAAGGGCATCATTTGTCCTGCATGCTCTCATCTTTAATAGGAGAGGCCCTGTCTCTCTCCCCTTCATGCCAATGCTAATCCAGCACTTTCCCGTTCAGAGAACACATGGCACCAGTGACTCTTTTGGGGTCTCGGTGTCTGGGAGTAACCACACCCCACCTCCAGCGCATACACAGTGGCGGGTATTTTGCATGCCCGTCGCATGTTCAGCAAGATGCATTACTGTGTGGCGGCGGGTGGCTTTTGCCCAGTTCTTATTGCGCTGCGCCGCAACCCTGAAGTCGTTTTCACCGCTCCCGCTCCTGCGTACTTTAATCTGCCCAAGAAACTTGGGAAAGCGAGACTTCGGCGCTCTGAACGCGAAACAAAGCGAGGGACTGTCTGAAAGGATTTCTGCGCTGCACCCAGACATGATACTCCCAGCAATTCTTTTCAAGGAAATGGATTAAGACAATTAGTCTTCATGAAACCATATCAATCACTGTATAGACAAAACATGTTTTGTCTTATTTCAGAATGAAGCATTTATTTGCCTGCCTCAGGGCTGAACACTAATACTATAACTCAGACCAAAATCCAACTACTGTATAGGTTACACCCACATGCTGCAACTCTTTAGAAAGGCTCTGAACTTTAAAGTCATTGTAGGGCC
Organism: Chitala chitala; assembly: GCA_025773905.1. NCBI lineage: Eukaryota > Metazoa > Chordata > Actinopteri > Osteoglossiformes > Notopteridae > Chitala > Chitala chitala. The sequence continues at coordinate 2,284,940 of JABJVR010000039.1, read as the reverse complement.
AGGCCTGACTTGCTGAAGTTAATGAATATCATATTTAGTGGAATATGTGACTCTCAGTTGTTTAAACGTATCTCATACATAATATCCTAGTAGAACAGTTCATGCTGCATTATACATACTGTATAAACTGTTCCCTGTTGTAAAACTTAGGTCGTTTGGCATTTTGCTTTAGAAGAGGTATTAGTCATCTGTGTGGGAGCAAAGGTGTACCACAGACGTGTACGAGATCTGAAGCTTACTTGAAAGAACAGTCGTGACGTTACGTCTCTTCCCATTCCGACAGAGTTTCATCCACGTTCTGTTTAATGTGTTGGTGTGGACCAGGTGACAGTACTGCTGAGCACAACGGTCAGATCAACACTCGAGCTGCCCATCTAAACAGTACCTTCTTCCTCTTTCGGCTGCTCCCTTTAGGGGTCGCCACAGCAGATCATCCTTTTCCTTACCAGTCTGTTCTCTGCAGCTTCCTCTGTCACCCCAACCTCTCTCATCTCCTCCCTCACTACGTCCATAAACCTCTTCTTTGACCTTCCTTTTCTGCTCCTGTCTGGCAGCTCCATCCTCAGCATTCTTTTCCCTATATACTCTGTATCCCTCCTCTGCACGTCCAAACCATGTAAGTCTCACCTCTCTACTTTGTCTCCGAATCGTCCTACCTGTGCTGTCCCCCTAATATGCTAATTTTTAATCCTGTCCATAGAAATTTTATATATCAAAACAATATTATCCACACATTTTCTGCCAGTCATCGGAGATCCAACCTATTTCTGGTTCTTAGTCCAACTGTGACTGCAACACAATACATCGTGTATATATCGTAGTATGAATTCTTTTTAATATATGTTCTTGGAATATTTCTGCCTTTGAGGTTCTCGATGCCTCATCTTGCACTGAGTATAAAAAAAAAAAAAAAAAAAATGCATTGACTTTTTTGTCAGAGGAGAAGTGTGGATTTTCACTGCCGTTTGATTTTCATGTCAGTGACAGTCCTGATCTATGTGTGATGACAGGCCGTGATTGTCAAAACACGCACATGCAAAACATGCATCGGAGAGGCTTTGGTGGGTGTTGCACTCTTCCTCTCCCATCTCCCACCACGCCAACCTGTTCTCCGTTCCTCCTCATCTGTTTCCAGCGCGGTGGCTTAAAACGGCCCCAAAAACTGTTAGAACAGAACATGCTTTCACTCTGTCAAAGCAGCTCACTGGCATTGTGCTACACTTTCGTCTGAAAGAACTGAGGCCGGTAGGCACATCTGAGTGCTGCATCACACTCCTGTTTAACAGGCACATTCAGTGAATCCTTTATGAAAAGGGTCACTGCATCTTCTAGTCAGTGATTTAGGCAGTGCCCCCCCCCCCCAATGTAACAGGACTAACCTATATTTTTCGACCACATCAGGCTGACTGACTTGAAAAAAGTTTCTTCATAGTCATCTGTCAGAACATTACAGGTGGCTTCGCTCATTAATCTCACCAAAAACATTTTGATTTGAAAATCCAAGACCCCTTTCTCTACTTTTTCTCTAGTTTGAGTTTCAATTTAACACCTGGCAGTACTGAGCTACACCCAAATATATTTATTTTTCCCAAGTCGTGCCTTTAACCGCTAAAAACCACCTGGGCGGTAACCAGACGTTTGGCGGAGCTCAGAAAAATTAAACGCCAGACGCTGGGGTGGTTATTCGCTCTTTAATTCGTCTGTTTGTTTTTATATCCAGGGGAGAACGCACCCCAGCGTGTTTAACGTTACTGCTTGATAGCTGACAGTGAGGTTACTCAGCACAAGGGATGAAGGACTGAATACAGGCGCACTAAATCAGCTTCCAGACACGCATGTGGTACCAGGACCTCGGTGCTGGCATTGCTGAAGCACGACTCTTCTGTTCCCTCCCAGCATTAAGTGGATTGTTGCCCCCCCCCCCTCCAATTAATGTGACTTTTAAGCGTATACCCCCATTGTTATCCATTAAATATATTAGCAGAATGAATGTTTTATTGATATGGTGATGTTGTGCTTGTACTCGCTCCAAGAACCGCGTGCTTGTCTGGAACGCCGTAACGTGTCCCGTGTTGAATGCTGCGTGATCAGAAATTGTGCTATTCACAAGCCTGATGGCAGTTAACCTTTAGCAGATGGATAATTCTGGATATCGCAGTAAAATTAATAGACTTCGAGTGACCACTTTCTAACAAGTGTACGTCCTAAAACGTGCCAGTCTATGCACTAGCGGGGCTATCAGTGATGAGTGATCAAAGTGTATATAAACTTTTTATGTGAAATGCTACAGTAAAAAATATAGGTTGTTCTGCTGCATATGTGTGTCCATCCATCCCTCCTTTAGCCAACTGACTAAAGAAACGTGACGGTGTCCTTACCCTGCTTCAGTGGACCAAGCTGTCTTCGGATCTCAACCCTATACAGATTCTATGGGTCACGTTGGAAGAGTGTGCGCTCAGCAAAATGATCACGTGACCAACGTACAGCCATGAATGCATCCAGTGTCTTTGAGGATCCATGTTCAATCAAATTGCTCGTGCTGCGATGGCCAGCAGAGGTACAACATTTGCTAGATACGTGTGGGAAACAAGCAGGTCATTCACTGTATTACCATACACATTTCTTGTGTTCATACGCAAAGTTCATAGGAAAGGTTATCAACTGATTTACAGCAGTTACAAAAATACAGACTGTAATATAAAGCTTATAGAAGGTTAGGGTATTGATGATATGGTACCTTATTAAACCAAGACCTTTAAAATCTCCAGTATATTTTATTGTTGTAGCTATACGGCTCATTTTTATTTCAAGGTTGATCTATCATAGCATTCAAAAAACTCGGCAAATATGGGAACGTGCAGTTGGCTACCTTCACCCAGCCTTACGTGAATTCACATCGCACTGGGTCCGACTGGTGGGAGGCAGCCTCGATGTACAAACAGGTCCTTCAGAAACCCCCCTCCCCAATGCCTGCTGTTCTTTCTGATGGAGAAGAACCTGAATAAACATACGCCGCTTGCGTGTCACCTCTGTTTTTGCGCTGCACGTGTTGCGGGGGCTGGGCACGTTGCCGGTGGCACGAGTCACATGCTAATGACATCGTGCAGGGCGCCCGCCGTCCCTCCATCCACGCGAGTTGGAGGGCATGTCACTTTGGGGAAGGACTCCTCTCCTGGCTTGCAGAGAGGGTAACGCCAGGGCCGGCAGTGCTAATGCACAGTGTGTGATGCCTGGGGGGCTCACAGATACAACATGACAACGTTCACTTTCACTTCTGCCCTTCCTGTCTGCAGTCCATCATCAGAGTGGGACATTTTTTATTTATGTTTTTTTTTATGCAAATAAAGTCTTATTTGCCTGGATTAGCTGTCTGGCCTGCTACTGGTGTTTTATTGTCCTCTATTCAAAATTAATGAACATTGCGTTTTAGTCTTCACTGTGCATGTTAAAATTCAGCTCAGACTTAGCATTTGGAATTGAGTTGTCGTTATAGAGCATGGGTAGTTGAAAACATTATACATTTACTGAACTTTTAATTATAGATATTTCTTACATTTATTATTATTACTGAGCATTAATGTTAACAGTTGGCTAGAAAACTAGTGTTTTAAAGTATAACTTACAGATACAAAATACTACTCACTATATTTAAGAAATTGTTTTTCCATTTTATACTTTGTGCAATTACACAGTATCATACAACTCGTACAACAAACTAATGTGTAGGTATACTAGTTCAAATAGCTTGAATGTTCCTGCTTAAATCGGACCCTGAGTTTTACTTAAGTGTAATACTGAGGGCGTACAGGCTGAAACTTAAAATCTGATATGGTTATGCAAAATCTGCACCTGATAACGGATGGCCTGAGACGATGGAGCTTCTGTCCCCTCATATATGACTTAGGGAGAAACATCATTGATGATCGGGCTGTGATCTTAAGGACGCTCCGTCCAGGGCTGGGCTTTGTGTCACATTAGGCTCTTGAGAGCAGAAAGAATAGTGTGTATATCATTGTCTCCAAAACACAGGCAAGTACGATAGTCGCTCAGTGTCTGCTGACCTGTCACCCGATTAAACTGCTGCATCCTGCCACTTGCTTTTTATTTAATTACAATCAAACGGCGTTGTTGTGGAAACGCAAGCCGAATCATTTGTGGCGGGCTGTAGTAGCGTTAGACAATGCAAATTGGATCCCCGAGTAAGAGTGCCGCGTTACAGCTCTGCTGTAAATGGTCGGCTACAGGCTTTCCAAGAAATTTCATTACAACTGAGCGCGATTAAATTTGCCCTGTTGTGTTAATCCGTGGATTTTCCAAATAGTTGACCTGCTTTTTTGCCTTTATTTCTTTAATTGTTAACGCAGCCCGTGTGTGAAAGAGAGAGCGAGAGATGAGGTTTTATTCATTTGACTATGGCAACTCTTACAGAAACCCATAAAAGAGGTCAAGCTGGAGCATAGCATCAAATTCTGGGCCCTGTGGAGCCATACTGTTTGAGGGGTCCTCTTACACCCTTGCCCCTCCCCGCCCCCACACAGGCCGTTAGAGGGCCCTCCCTGTGTTTGGGACCTGAGTACTCAGTTAAACTACCCCCTTCCTCTTAAAACTATACACAGGAAACTCTGGACTAATAGTGGGTCAGTGCAGCTGGTCACTACGGGACGTCAACATGTAAGAATCAGTCGTCACGGTGACGTACCTGTGTGCTACTGACATGAAAACCACAATTGGAAATTCAGTGGCGAAACACAGCGATGCTTTAAAGAGGTGCGGTGGAGAGACTGTCCAGTTAAAGCGTGTTATTTTATTGATGAAGTCATAGTAACTGGTGTCCCAAGCAGAGGAAAAACAATTAAATACTTTTGTGTGCTGGGCCATTGTTACACAAGTTAAAAGACAAGGAGGCTGAACGTGTTTAATATGTGTTTGTTTTAATTTATTTATTGAATGTTTCTTTTACTAAGTGCCAGGTCCAACTTAGCCACTTACAATGAACCTAAAGAGCTGCCTTACAATGTCCTGAACAGATTGCAGTGGTATTTGTAATAAAAATACATATTTTTCACCATGAATATTAACATTTGTTGCTGACACTCTCTGGCTCAATTGCTCCCATTTGTTCACTGAAATATCTTTTTTTTTGTGCTTTTAAAAACATAACATTTTGATCTTCCATTGTTCCCCTTCATGTTCTCAAGGACGATCCTATGAAAGCCCAAGTGTCTCTCCATGCTGATGGGTACAGAACAATTTCTCTTATTATTAATGCACGGAGACGTGTTTTCTTATCAATTTAAGATAACATTGGTAAGAAATCCCAGAACGCAAGCAGCAGAAGATCTGCTCAACTCTGAGGTTCCCTTTGCAATTACTGGATTCTGCAAATGTAATTCAGTCCAGGTAAAATTCAATCAGTCAATCAGTCCCCAGCACAATGAAATCTCAACCTTTAACCAGGAAAAAAGCTTGTGGGAGGATTGCAGGAATTCATAAACTAGACGCATTAAATTATTTTCTTACTTCTTGTTATAGAAAAGTTGAGCGGTTGCTCGCACGGATGCCAGGCTCCATGAGATCTGTTGAATTTTGAACGTATCGTAGAAAAACACATTTAAAAAGTTGTCAAGCTGAGATTCCGTCAGATACTTCTGTCTTGAATGACAATGGCACAACACGGGCATCTACTGTCATGCTTCACCTGTAAGACTTTTATGAAACAAGAGATATCAACTCCGTAAGCTATACAAAGATTATAACCTTGCATTCAACCCTCTTGTTGTCAGCTATCATTTTTCCTTAAAGAGATTTTTTTTACCCATGTCTTCATTTCTCAGGCGCAGAGCTTCAGACTGACAAAAAACTGAGAGATTCAATCCAAAACATCGCTGACTTTGACTATAATACAATACCTTTCAAGAACGTTTCTAATGCCAATACCGAAGGTGTCAACAAACAGTCCCTCTCAGTAAATTCCAGATGTTCTTGCGTTTTGTTTTCTCCAAGTTCCCGACAAGAATAAGGCAGAACTGCTGAAAAATTTGTGCATTTAAAAGGGCAGTTATAGGAGGCAGTCTGTTAATTATCTGAGCCGGTGTGTTCATTAATTTATAAATAAAAATTAGGAAAATCCAGAGCAAGACACGGGAGTGGTCAATCAAAAAAAATCCAGTTTGCCATTCTCTCTGGTAGCTCTCCAGTGTGTTTACATGTACAGTTGCTGGTGCAAATCAGGTATTATTTGAAACTGACACCAGAGGAAAAAGGCTGCTTCAGCTGTCTGAAAAGCCATTTCAAACCACTTAAAAATCCTGGAAGTATGGGAATGCTTCCAGAATTTCCTCCAGGGTTCAATCGCATGTGACAACAGTCAGTTACTTCCCGGCAACAAGAGGGGTCAAAGAAGAGGTCATACCACATTAGCATATCAACAGCTCCTCTTTGAGTGGGAGCTGGCAAACTGTCATGTCATTCATTAATGACTAATAACGGCCAGTGGGTGGTGATCTCAAAACCCTTTAGTAAATCAGCCAGTCTTTGTAGATGTGAACTTTTTTTGTCATCAAGGCTAATGGTTGTATCATACCACCTCACTGTACTATAATATATAGTACAAGGCACATTGTTATATAGTTTACATTTGAAAATGAATACTCAAATGTAAGTGATGTAACGCTGAGAAAATATGATTGTGTAATTATTTCACTGATTACATAGTACAAGTAATTCATTATCGAAGTGAGAATAAATAATCAGTAATGCATTTTTGATTCATTGTTTTCAATCTGACGGCAACTAAAAATGGAAATGCATTTAACATTTCAACTCCACTCCATCTGACTCTTTGCATTTTGAACGTAATAAATAATACAAAGTTTGTCCAGAAGCATCATTCATGCATCATTTTCATCAAATTGCGTTTACTTTCCCACTCACACGCATGTCTCTGGCAATAGTGATGAAATCGAGTCGCTTTGCTTTCGTTGAGTTTTCCGTTTTAAACTTTGGTTCCTTTCACGGGGTCACGTTAAAGTGTGGACCCGCTTGACGGAGCGAATTTACAGAATCCACAATCGCGTGCGACTTGCACACGTTCTAGTCAACCACCACGGCACGAAAGGTTCTAATCAAGGACACCATATGGTCAAACAGGCAGGGAAACCTGAATTCAAACATAAGTGACGTACTACTAAATTATATTAGCAGCAGGCTTTCGGAACATCTAAATGTGTCTAATTTATGTTTCTTCAGCAAATGTCTATATAACATCAGGGGAAGGATTTTGCATAAAAACGGACTACTGCACAACTAAGGAACTGCAGATGGACACCTAGAAGTCGTTTCCTACACATACACACACATACGTGGGTATATAGTGTACATCCTGTTCTGAAAGCTTCTGAAGACTGCTGTGTTTTCCTGATTGATCATGCCTGTTGAATTGGCTCTGTTTGAGATGCATCAGGCCTGAGGTTGTGGTATGGAGGTCATTGTCTCAGAAAGCCACCTCTGGTAGAACACTCTGTAAATGTGCACCAAGGCAGCAAGCAAAGTCTTTCAGAACACAATTCCACCTTCACTTGTTATTCCAGCAGATAGGGGATAACCCCAGAGCACCGCTAAAATGGGAGTTCATTGGTTAAACTGCTGCTGGGCTGTTATTAATGTATTTTAAGGATGCATTTTTTTTTTTTATAAACATTGACTACACGATTTTATACAGTGGCATTAAGTGTTCAGGTAATATTGCTGTGTTTAAATTCTTACATTTCATGACCATGAACATTTAAGTTTATTAGAAATTATAGCGTGATTTAATGAACAATGTGACCACAATGTGAGCTCGGTCGTTTGAAATTCACTTTGGGCGAGTTCCTGATTGTCACAGCAGGAAGTGATGTCACTCCATGTAGTGGCAAGGTCCTCATGGTCTGCTAGGTTGATAACTCAGTTTAAGAACTTTCCAGAAGTGGTGTAACGTTTTGTCTGCTCTTCACTTTACTGCATGTCAGGAGGGATTTGTACCTAATTTTTCCCACTTAGATATATATTGGATAAATTACATATGGGTTTTGTTTCTAGGTCTTTTCCCATGTAATATAATTCATTTGACATGACGGGGAGTGCGGGAGCTCTGGATATGGTTAACATTTCAGAATCACACTATCTAAAAATTTAATTGAAAAGCAGAAAAACTATTACCTTGTGCTGGTTCCTGAAACGCAATAGCACAAGATATTGTGTACTATTGGCACATTAAAAATGTGAAAAGGTTTGATGTGAAGAGTTTACTGACAGCACTACGATCATTACACAAAGAACAGTTACTATGATCCCTCTTGAGTCTGTCTGGTTCAGGTCGTGGGCCATATATATGGGGCTTCCCTTATTGTATTAAACCATGTTAAATCCTGTGGTATTGCAAGAAAGGAAGTCTTATTCACCACAATGTACCCCACAAATATCCACAGAACCCCAGACTACACCCCCCCCAGCAAGAAAAGCAATGCAAATCCGCTTAAGACCCTGGGCCTCAGTGTGTAGTGAAGGTACTGTTATTGTGACATACACCTGATTATCGTTATTAACATAGAATACGTTTTGCGAGTCTGCAACGAGCCTCGGGAAAGGGGCAGGCAGCACGGCGGACTGCGCTCCAGCTGAAGAGAGACCGTTAAACCCAGGTTTTCCCTATCTTTAGCAGGGTGTACTTTTATTTGGCTGAAGCATTTTTGCTTTGACTGCCTGAGAAATAAAAAAAGAGGCCTTATTAAAATGTACGTGTTGAATGCGCAGCTTCACATTCATTTGATGCAGCTTTGAGGTCTTTTGTTGGTAGAACTGAAAACGAAGGCTTGAGGATATGATGCATGCATGCATTATAAGAAAAAAATTAAGTACAAAAAGTAAAAAAAACAAAAAAGTGTTTGGTGTACGTGTGTGTGTCCCCTCTGTCACCAAACTAGTGCCAACAGTCTCCCATTAATGGAACTTGGCACAGCAAATTCTTCAAACGTGTGAGATGAAACGTGGGCTTTAGCCTGAGATGAGACGATGTCCGGCGTTTGTTAATATCGCGCTACTCTCACCTGTGCTGCTTTCACCTCCAGGGGCTGGGCTTCGTGTTCCTTGGGAACACATCTGTGTAGCACATCTTATAAATAATGCTTGCATTGTCCTAAGTAAAAGCTGCTGCTCTGGTATGTGCCTTACGACATCCAAGTTTTCTTCATTTTGAACTTAAATCTTAGTTGGATAGCATTTATTATTGGCTGGCGTGCATCATTTGAACCGGCACTGCTTTTACAATCTCGTTTCAAACGTCAACAGTCTGACAACCCGTTTCCCCCTTGTTCCACAAGCCCGGCAGACAGCTCCATCACGTTCCATTAAAACGGAACCAGCAGCTTTTGGCTCACTTGTCTAGCCAGAAGCCACTGGGGCGCGTTAAACTTCTCCCAATAAACAGCCAAGAGGCCACTTTGTGCACCTCTTAGCCCCGAACAAAATTTGACCATCCTGTACCCACAATTTCGAGCAAGGTCTCAAAGTCACGTGTGCCCAAGTACTCCAATGAACCTTCAATGCAGACAATTAAAAATCAAAAATTTAAGAATTGCTTTAAGATTTATTGTACAATTCAGACAAAAAAAAACCGTTAGGAGTGAGCCAATGTTGTTCTTACAATATTAATGATAAAACACTGAAATGTATAGTCCATTGGGCAATGCTCTTTCACATAAAATCACGCATCTAAGGTGATGCATGGAAATTTTAATTCATTTCTGTAAACCAGGCTTCAGACCTACTTGTATTGAAAACAAAAAGGACGTCTTGTGGGTCTATAGTGTGCGTGTGTGTTTGTGTGTGTGTGTGTTTGTGTATATATATTTATCTATATACATTGTTTTGTTTCCTATATATAAAATGACAATATAAAAAATTTGAATGCACACAGTACAAACAACGCTGAGCTGTTGCAAATGGAAAGATATCAGATGTTTTAGACAATGTGACTGATAATTCATATATATTTTTTAAATATGATTTAAAATTTTAAATTTTACAGGTTGAAACTGAAGCAGCACACTATAGAAAGATAAACTTGTACCAAAGCATATATTTGCAAATTACTATAAAGTGATATTTTACAATGAAATTAAATGGCATATTTATACATTAAAAACAAAACTTGCATACTAGTCCTTCTTAAAGTTTGTTTACTGAGCAGAAAATGCATCAATTTTAAAATTCTCTTCATTCTGTATGGTTTAGCAGTTTCTTTCCATAATATAGTACACATAATTAATGCAATTTGAATATGACAGCCAATCACTTGTCAAATCTGAATTTAAAATTAACACTTACAATAAATCTACTGAACTGAAATGGTGCACAACAAAAAATACTGATTTTTCTTTACAAAATAAAAACGTTTACACTTTTTTTTTTTTTTTTTTTAAAGTGCAGAAATGCTACTTCATTAAAAAGAGGGTCTCGCCCATTGTATTTTGTGTGTACAGTTCAACTCGACATCTTCACATCGCTTATTTTACAGAACTTTCTGTGTTTTCCTTGGTAACCACTGTTCTGCAAAGCATGGGGGGGGGAAAGTGTTAAATCTGGATTCACAAATTACATGCACAGTTTGGACAAACTTATAAATACATTATAAAATAAGTGTTAGAAACAAAAGGAAACGAAACAAACAAAAACAAAACAAAAGGATGCATGGTCCAGTTAGGCAGTTTTTACAACTAACGTTAAGACTGATCTCAGAGGCTCAGTTCAGGCCCAGTGCAGTGCTGTGGTTTAGTGCAATGATTCTGTCGGCCACACCTCCACCTCAGCTCTTCTCCAGCTTCTCCAGCTCGGTCACAAAGATCAAGTGATCCTCGGGCGACTTGCCGTGGGTCTTGCTCAGGTGCAGCTTGACCGCATGCTTGCTGACAAAAGTCCGGTTGCACAGCTTGCACTGGAATATGGACCCGACGTCCTCCTCGCTAAGGCCGAGGACGCCAAGAGTCTTGTCAGTTAGGACTTTAGACACTGCCTGCTGCTCCCTAAGGAGGTCTATCGACAGTTTGGAGAGGTCTTTCAGGCTGAACCCTAAATGTGACTCCAAGTGGTTGATGTAGGTGGACGGAGTTCTGAACTGCGAGGCGCAGTCGTTGCACAGGAACACCGGCTGGCCGGAATCTATGTTCTTCAGGAACTTGGTCCCGCCTGTCCGCCTCAGTTGGTATTTCACGTTGGCCAGCCAATGGGAGATGGTGGTCATGGAGAGGCCAGTGAACTTGCAAATATGCACACGCTCCTGGGGGCCCAGGTCGGTCATGACGAACTTGCCCTCTGACGTCTCCCTCAGGCTGGAAACGAACTGGGCCTGGAGGATAAGGAGATGCTGAGGGTTCCAGTTCGACTGCCGCCCTTTCCTCTTCTGCACAGGGGACAACTCGTCTATGCCATCCTCAAAGGTGCTGCCCTCAGCGTCAGACCGTTCAGAGACAGAGGAAGGGGTGGAGGACTTTGGCGTCAGACGCCCGGTCAGGTTCTTCACCATGTCAGAGATGTCCATCAACGCATTCTCGCGCAGTGGCGATGACATGGATTCGGATAAACTGGACAGAACAGGCTTGTTGCAGTTCCCGGCACTGTTATTGCTGCTGCTATACGTTGTTGTGTCGGAACTGTTGTAGGTTGTATTGTTGCTGCTTTTGGACTTTGTCAAGTCCATGGGCTGGTCGTCATTCTCATAATAATAGCTGTTAATAGATTCTGTTTGCTTAACCTGAGTTGGATTGTAGACTGGCTTTTCCATCATACTATTACTAATCTTGTATAACATTGCCAGGGGGTCTAACAGGGGACTAACAGGTTTTAACGCCTTACCTAAGTGTGTGTTCATTATGGACTGCAAGGCGCTAAGAGGATTGACGAAAGGCTGCTCTGGTGAATGGTCTGTGATGATTCCCAAACTATTACAGCCATTGCTTATGGGAGATTTGAGTGTATCGGTGCCGTTTTTCACAGGATTATCAACATGGCTGTCTTTGGGTTCTCGCTTGCTGATGGGTTCCAGCTCAGAATTGGCACCACTATTCCGAGCTGGCTTGGCGCTGTAGTCATCCGGTTTGGGCGATTCCTTTTTCTCCTTTAGCATCGGTGAGGGTGGCTTTGCAGAGGTAGGCCTGCACTTGTCGGAGACCTTCTCCTCCTTTTTCACGGAGATCCTTCCCGTTACCTTCTCCACCAGCTCCTCCATGGCGGACACGTTGCTACGGTGGTGGGGAGGTGGTGACGGGCTGTTGGGGGTATGGATTGCGGTGCTGGCATCGGACGAAAGGGACTTTACACCGCTGTTGAATGAGGGCTGCACTTGGACGCTCTGCACAACTGGCAGAGAGGATTTCACGGATCCCTGGAGCTGATAAGCTGCGTGAATACTAGGATATCCTCCCCATGTGGGTGTGCCAGTCTGGGCCTTGCTGATTGCACTGGACACTGTATTTTCAAGGGACTTGAGGATATCTATCCCCCCTTTTGGAGTCTCTTCCAAGTCCTCCTCTCTTAGGTACTTATAAGAAGGGCTGGTTTCACTCTTTTCACCTGGCTCTTCTTTCTCCTCCTTGATCACCTTCTCAGGTATGGCTACTTCCATTTTCTCCTCTATCTCTTTCTTCTCCTCTGGGAGAGGGGTGTGTACAGGAGAGTCCGGCTGTGACTTAACACTGGAAATGGGCAGCCTTGTTGTAGTGGGTGGCAGAGGGATGGACTGTATCTTTTCTTCCACCACTGGGTCAAAAACCAGCTGCTTTCCCTTTTTAGAAGCAGAGTTGGTGACTTTGAGGAAGTGACCGGTGACCATCATGTGGGCTGTTAGCTGCTGCAGGGTGTCATGGGAGCTTCCGCATTCCATGCATTTCAGTATCTGGGCTTTGCGTGCCTCAAACTGCCATGTGTAGCTGGCCCCATTTTGGTACCCGTAGCGGTTGTTAGCAGTGACGTAGGGGTTCGTCACCTTTGGGTCCTTCGCGGTCTCACCTAAGGGGACACCGGGTGTGCTGTTAAGTGATTCTGGGGAGCACGGAGACACCAAATCCTGAAACGCTCTTTTTTTGGTAGAGTGGACCAGCTTGGAGGCCAGAGCTGGCATGGGTTCTTTGAGAGGCACTTTCTGGTAATGTTTTGTTTTGATCATGTGGACGCTCAGGTCTTGCAGCGACTCGAATGAGTGTCCACAGTACATGCACTTCAGCACCTTCTGGGCATCCTCCTTGCCCTCCATCTCCATCAGCGAGCGCTTCCTAGGCTTGGACCACTTCTTCCCCATGTCGTCTTCCTTGTCCTTGTTGTCGTCCCGGTAGTGGCCCGTCTCGTTCATGTGAACCGTGAGGCCCACCAGCGTGTCGTAGGCCGCGCTGCAGTCCTTGCACCGGAACTTGCTGGCTCCAGTGAAGACGGGACCGTACAGCTTGTTGTTCTGCCTGTACAGCTGCACTGTACTGAAGAGGCTGGGCTCGGGGAGAAGGTGGTAAGGGGTGTGCTGGAGAGTTTTGGCCAAAGCAGCCTGGTGCCAGTCGTAAGCGACGCCCCCACCGTTGCTTGAGCTGCTGCTGCCGCCACTGTTCCCACCGCCTCCGCCGTTGTTGTTGGTGACGGTGGTACTGGTGGTGCTGGTCTTGGTGGTGTTGGCGCTGCTGCAGCTGTTCAGTAGGCTGCTGGAAACACTGCTGTTTCCGCCGTGCCGGCCGGCACCCCCCGCACTGGCGTCCGCCTGCTGCTTGGTTTTCATAATGTCCATGGTGATGCTGGACCAGGCAGCGTCCGAGATCAGGTTTGCATAGACGGCTTTCATTTTCGCCAGGCTGTCCTGCAGCGAGAGGTCGTGCTCCACGCTGCTGGCTTCCTCCTTGTCCTGGCCCTCTTTTGAGGAGGTGCTTTTGAAGTCTGCCAGCTGGTCGCTCGCATCGCTGAGGGGCGACCCGTACCCTGCGTCCAGGTTGGTGGCGTTGCTAAGGGGGGAATTCTGGTAGCTGGGCTCCTCCTTGCCCTCCTCCTCATCATTGCAGAAGAACTCGCCGTCCTGCCCGTCTAAGGAGAGGCCGTCGTCCTGTAGCAGCTCGTCATCGATTTTGGCCGCCTTGAGCTCATCCTCGGGCACATAAGCTGAAACACAAAAAGAGGCAATGAGAAAAAGCCACACGCAACAAACAACTTGCAAGTTCTTAAGCTAACAGAGATTTGGCATGTGTATAAGCGCGTGTGCGAGCGTGCGTGTGTGTGTGTGCATTCATGTGCGCGCGCATGTGTAGGGCAGAGGGAAGGGACGGTCAGACTTTTACACATCTAATGATTCTGAAGAAATCTGTCAATAGTCCTGGTGGGGGGGACATGGGTTTGCAATTACAAAACGGCAAATATCCATATCTTGACTATGACGGATAGCACCCTTCACTGGGCAGAGTAACAATGCTATTGAACATTCCAACTGAGCAAGGGCAAAGGGGAACAGGGACTGAACATATTCCCCTTGAATACAACAATGCGTGACACATCACACCTCATACGGAAACAAAAAATTAACCCAAAGTGTGAAACATTGCTAATAAAAAATTTGGGTAATACAAACTAAGCGTTCACACACAATAAGGAAACATATGCAAAGTTGACTTTGTAAAAACAGAGGAGGTAGCCTGTTAAAACATGACCGTTATAAACTATCAGCATTTGAAACAATAGTAAAAACTGCAGCTGCTGATGCAAGCACAATATTCCCCTAAAATAGTTAAATGTCTTAAATGAATTATGAATTAACTTTCAACCAAGCGTCATATAATATTAATGTTAAGTGTTCCTTATCAAGCAATTCTTCTGACCTCCTATGGTAATGATTTGCTGTTTTTTCGTGGCACTGGTACGAAACGCCCTCCAGATTCGTACATATACTGATGTAATTATCGGGTCAGCTAGTTCATGTGCGCACAGATATCCACCATTAAATCGCAAGTGATGCAAGCGAGATGCAAGAGAAAGGGAAAGCAAATGACATTGTCTCCTTCAACCCCCCCCCCCCAAAAAAAATAAATAAAAACATGTCCTATTGTTCCTTCTGAAACATGGACACAGTAGGATTCTCTCTGCTTCTACCCCTAACAACGTGGGTCACTGAAGCATTCGCCTACAGACATTTTTTTAACCAAGTAAGTTATGATGTACCTCCTGCCAAACATCCAGTCAAAACTGGTAGCTGACATTCTTCAGTCGAAGCTGACCTGGTGGGGGGGAAACTGACATGCAGTCCTTTTTTACCCAGATAATTAAAAAATAGGCCTAAATAAACACCATTACAAATACCCAGAATGACAACATGTACAAACACTCAAATACAGAATCCTTTAAAATCAGGAGCCACAGAAAGCCTACTGAAACACAATGAACACAGAGCTTCGGCCTGGCATCTTGCTGTACAAGCAAATGTTGCTTTTTTGTAGCAACAGGCCACGGTATTCGCCTGACGTCAAGCCGTTCTCCTCTCTCTCTGTGCCGTTCAAAGGCTACTGAATTATTGCCAGAGATGTGGGGCTCTGTGTGAGAGTTGAGCCAGCGATGGCGGGGGGAAGCTCTCGCTGCGTGTCGCGCCGAAATTTAAAGTGGAAATGACATGTCATGTTGTCACGGTCTGCGCCGTGCTAAATCTCAAAGCGTTGAGTGTTCGGCGGTAGATGGGAAAGGGAGGGGATGTGGCGTTTCGCCTCTAGAGGCTGTCTGCATACACATGTGATCTACGGGGGTATTAGTTGCTTGTACCCTCAATGTCTATGCATCTGTCTTTTTGTATGTACCACCATGGTCAGTCTTTTTTCTCTCTCAGAGAGAACAAAAGTTGGTGGCTAAGGAATTGGGGGGAACATTTGGCATAATGTTAAAAAAGCATGTTCCTTTTCAAAATGTAGAGGTCTTTTCAAGTGTTTCCCCACCTCCCCAAAATCAAAAAACCATAGGTGTATGCGGTGCAGAGGAATACTTTTTGTAGTGTTAGACTAGGTATACACCTAGAAATGCGGTGTGACATGCAAACATCTCTCAAGCCAAGTCATCACAAAAAAATGAGGATTTCACTCATTTGTGTAACAGAATAGGCCCAGTTGCTTTTCGAGACATGTAGGGGTTAAACTAGAAATTCAGCAAAACCTATCCCCTCCTTCCGGTGTTACACTGGGAGATGGACCAGACATACCGACACAGCCGTCTGAGAAAGAAGGCGAACAATAAAACTGGACCACACGTGCGTCAGAGAAGACACTTCCCCCCCCAGTCCTGTGGCTGGGCTTTTATTGCTCTGAAAAGCACCATCAGACAGTGTGATTAAACAAAGGTGTGGGGGGAGGGGGTGGGGGGG
>JABJVR010000039.1:2252965-2268441 GCA_025773905.1 Chitala chitala | reverse complement strand
CTCAACAGACCCCACGTCCCCCCCCTGTCCTGTGGCTGGGCTTTTATCCCTCTTAAATCCACCATCATACTGTTTGATTACCCAACGGGGGGGGGGGGGGGGGTGGGGGGGCTGGCGTAAATGCTGAGCACAGGCGCACTGGACGACAACGCGTGGTAATTATTCGTGTTACATTACCTTCCAGGAACCGCCCAACAGAATGAAATGGGTAAGCAGGTCCATTTAACAGACGCATACAGGCAAAAGGGAAGTTACAAGAAAAAAAGCACTGAGGAAAACAGTAAAGATGCAGGGCCAAAATCACCCCCCCCCCCTTCTCCTGTGGCTTTGGTGTCCAAAGACGCAGGCACAGCCTGTCCTAACGGAACAGATGCGCCGTCAGCTTGGAGCAGTACGGAGACCTGTCAGGTCCTGATCTAAGTGGACGTGTTACTCGATACTGTAGGGCAGCGTTTACTGCTGCCTGGGTCGGAGCGAGACCGTGAGCGAGGACACGAGCTGCCATGCTGACCACCGGCCTCCTTTACTGCTCTGTGCCCGTGTCATAAGTCAGTAAGTCAATATGGCAGCGTTTGTGCTCTGCAAACTAGATACTGAACAGTGCTAAACTCTTTCTAAAAAAAGAAACTTACGACAAGCTGAGTTTCACAAAAAAAAAAAAAAAAAACCACCACCGATACCCATGTTAGTATTTATTTATTACTGTAATATTTTGTGAAAAATACTGAGGATTGTATGTTAATGCAATAGCCCACATCTTACTAAGTCAATAAAGGAACCAAGACCTGTTCAAAAATTAGTCTTTTCTTCAACACAAAATTGTTCAGGGGCTCTTGTGAAGCGTGGGAACCCAATGCCAAGGCGAGCGTGTGCCCCGACGTGTGTTTCACCTCACTTGTGCCGCCCCCCGTTTTAGCATCCGCATATAACAAGCAGAGCCAAAACCGGGCCGTTCGACAGGCCCGTGACAGACCAGCCGTCACTGGCTCCGCGTTCGCTCTGCAGATCGTCACAATGTCAATGATTTGACAACAATAAACAAAAAAAAAATCGTTTAATAACAACAATTTGAAAACAGCCTGATGGTTAACAATAAGTACAAATAAGATGCAGCTATGGCATACATGTGGCATGCTTGTGCAATTGTACAAATTATAAAAACACTGTGTGTGTGTGTGTGTGTGTGTGTGTGTGTGTGTGAAAGAGAAACCTGAGAGCAGAAACTGATGCCTGAATTTACAAAACAAAACGATGAACTTCCAAAAGTATGTGTGTGTATTTTATACTTGTTACTTTATAAGGTTAGCTTCTAAAAGCGCAGCATAACACAGAAAGTGGTGTGACTGTGTGCAACGGTGCGATAAATGACGTCTGAGCAGACAGCAAGTGGCGACGGTGGACGCCGTCGGCCCGGTGATGGCCGAGGTGGCTGAGCGCAGCCATCTGCGTCTCCAAAGCAGCCGTCACTTTGGCTCGCGACGGCCGGGGCTCGGCTCGACAGGTGACACCGTGGCGTGCCGTTACCAGGCGTCCGTGTCACGAGCCACACAAATCAGCCTGACAAACGGGAGGGGGGCAGGTCGCGCCTCTGACACGAGTGGTGGCGCAGGGGTAACGTGCTGGACCGTGCTCTGTCGTGCAGATTCCAGGGACGACCCACATCATGCCTTCAAATACATAGAAGCCTCAAAAAACAGAACACAACATCTGGCAAGCAAAGTAAAAATGTGTAGTGTTGGACATAGGACTCGAATAAAAGCACACACCCCGGGGTTTTTCAGCTTGGAAGCATCCCTTCCTAACGCTGTTCCTTCAACTACCATTGGAATAAATTAAATTACAATGACTGATTCATTAATTTGCATATGAGCCCATTAACATATATGGCTGTATACAACCTGCCCTGATGGCAGATCTGGCCTTGGGTAGACAGCTAGGCAGGCTGCTAACAGCTCACACGCTCACCACAATGAAAACTGTTGATACGAGAAACTAAGTAATTATAAAGCAAGTTGAGGATGAATTTTCACAAACAATAAGTATTTTTTAGCATCGTGTGTGGCGGTTAGAGTTGGCCAAAGAGAAAAGCAAAAAAAAAAAAAAAAAAAAAAACCAGCTTTAACCTCCTGGGGTGCATGCACAGGCGGATCCTAACGGCAGAGCGGTCGACACGTGACAGCGTGTGGCCCTCCTCGATTATTAAAGTCACTAGGAGAGCACCCCATTTGAGGAGCGTGTCCCATTCGTAGCACCCTAATTGAGCACAGCAGGGACAGGCAGAGGCAACCCTGACCGCAGGCTCTGCAGACGTGACGTCTTCATGCAGGCTTACTGCGCGTCGTGCCATGACAGGCCTGGGACGGCGTCGGTGTCGGAGATGCTGAAATTTACTCATTCGAACCGTAATTAAGAGGGCCTTCAGTAGGACTGAACGCAATCAAATGCAAACTTGTTTTTGTTTTTAATAGAAAAGCATTCCCCAGATGTGACATTTCTTAGAAATTTCTCAGAAAAGTCTTTCCTTCAGAGCCGGCCCCCCTCGCCGCTGTTATTATTTATGAGCGTCTGCCAGTTGTTAAATCAATAAAAAATATCTGTCAGACACATATTGCTGCACCACTTGGCCGATGTCAAGCCTAAATAAAGCAGATCAGAAAAAACAGCGAGAGATGGAACAAACGCAACGAGATAAGCAACTGGAACTGTACCTCGCGGGGCCGTGGGCCGACCCGCGACTTTATTTATTTATTTGCTTCATTTCTGAAGAGGGCAATCGGACCAGTCATTTGCGGCGCTAATGTCCAATTCAGGCGGCCTTCATTCTCCTGATTTAGGTGGTCAGAGTGGTTTCGGAGCAGGCAGGGTGAAACCAAGGGGATAAGCAGCCATTTTAATGGGAAACTGGCAGTCTTGTTTCTTTTCTAGATTTGCTTTGTCACTGACTCTCCATTACATGCCACTCAGCATTGATGTCTTTGGACAGGGCTGATCAAAAGATGTCATTTGACCTACACGGCGTGGCAGAAACTTGGAAGGGGCTCGCACAGGGATACTCGGGCTGTAAATAAAATGACATTATTATTTCCTCTGTCCTATCATGTAGAAAAGCCAATTATGATAATGCACCGCATGTCAGTGGAAATGCGGCAATCGTTTCTGGGGCGGCTAATGCAGGGCCCCGCTGCCACTACCGCCGCCACCGTCGTGCCCCCCCTCCCCCCAACCACTCGCTGGCTGCGGGAAGGCGACCTGCGGACCGAGAGGCAGCGCGCTACGCCAGTGAGGAGGCTGGGAAAACAGCAGGCGTTTTACACCACGCCGCTTAAAGCGCTTTCCTGTGAGGATCAGGGAATGCAACACCTCGCGCTCGACGTCCTGCTGAATTTTCACTGAAAGAGCTCAGAGGGGCAAGAAGTGGGCATTGGCTAAACTAAATAAGTTATAACAATAATAAAAATAATAATAAGGAAAGTCAACAAAAGTTTTGTAAGAAATAGATGTTCCCATTCTAAAAATAATATGGTTTATATGAATTTTTTATTTTTTTTTTTTTTGGGATAAGGTCAGTTTTTTCCTACCCATTTTTACTCATTATCCAACAAAAACTGCAGTAATTTTCCCACTTCACGTCCCGTGCTGAGCTGTTGGGGGAATACTACGCTTCAAACGTTAGTGTAACGTAAGAGGAGCTTTCATTACACAAGAGCAACGTCAGAGGCTGGTTCCAGTTCCAAGGCGTTTTCTGTTACAAAACAACACAGATTTGTATTTCATGCAAATCTGTGATGTAGCCGCTCTAAAATTAACACCCGCCGTACCGCCGTGCGCGCCGCTGTAAATGCCTCGCTCCCTTCCCCTGTGAACAGTCTGCCATATGGCAGCACACCTCCCGGGCTGGAAATATCTGGTTCGGCATTCCTGCTTGCAATACAAATTTATCTTCTTGGCTTAAAAACTTCCGGTAATATGAAACCGTTTCTCTGTGTCAAAGCTACGAGCGGCTCCATAAACACATCTGGCACTGCAGAGCCCATTATCTACAGTCAGGGATTATTACACCTATGAAATACATAGTGCAGCTAACTGGGATATAAGAAAAGTTGAATGTCAGTAAAATGAGCGAGTGAGATTTATTGTACCGCCCCCACTGCATTTCCCCCCACCCTCACCTTTTCTACTAAGGCCTAAAAAATTTTGATCTGCATCTAACTGCAGCTCCTGCAGATGAAACTGCAGTCCCAAATGTTATTTATCTGATAAATAAAGGTACAACATAGGAAGACGCAAGCATATATTTTCCTGTTAATTTCTATACTAGATACATTTAACATGAAACAAAAAACTCTATTGCTACTAATAATTCAAAATATTTAAACATTTATTGGAATAATCAACTACTACTTCTTACTATTAATAATAAATAATAATACTCAGTAATACTCTCAAATGTACAATGATGCTCAGACACAAATGTCAGCTCTACAGGACACTTTCGTAAAATCCAGCCTATGGAGTCATTTAATGTTTAAAAACCCTAAGGTCGTTCAACACACTTTCCCCGTCATTTGCAAGTACATTAACTCACCGGCCATGCGGCAGCCAAATTATGTTAATGGGCCCCTGAAATGGGTCATACAGACAACGTGTTTTACATTAACT
This sequence comes from Chitala chitala, assembly GCA_025773905.1. Taxonomy (NCBI): domain Eukaryota; kingdom Metazoa; phylum Chordata; class Actinopteri; order Osteoglossiformes; family Notopteridae; genus Chitala; species Chitala chitala. The sequence goes on along the minus strand of JABJVR010000039.1, from coordinate 2,263,782 downwards.
TCAAACAATGGGGAGGAAATTGCAAAGGGAGGTGACAGCGTCAGGAGAGCGTGGAGAGCCCGGTGTCGTCTTCCGCCATTTCGGCGTGAGGAAAAGCAAGGAAGGGTGGGGGGATGTGGGGGAGAGAGCGCCACAACTTTCACCGCTAACAACGCAGACAACCGCAAGACCGTAATGCTTGGATGATTATGACTTTCAGAAGTGACACTACAGCGCAGTAATAACAAAGATCTAGCTAATAATTAAGAGCCTAAATTGATCCAATTAAAGACAGTGGAAGGACTTTGGGTAGCTGGCGAAAGAGCTGACCTCAGTGTCCCGAAGCTGTGCGCTGACGTCCCGTGCACAGGCTTGTAGATTTAACGTTAAGGCTGATTGGAGCATGCCTTTATGCAGGACCAGGCAGCGTAACCCAGTTTTCCAACCCATCAGCGAGCACGCACCCCCCCCCCCCTTTTACATCCAAACCTGTACCAAATATAGGACACCCACCTGTGAAAAGGTAACTACCAAACAGAAGGCCGGCTCATTACAGCTCACTACGTATACAGACACAGCTTTCAGCTAACTGGGGAAACGTACATTAGTACTGTGAACAATACTGCTGCAACTCCCAACACAATCAAAATGCTTTCAAGGCACATTGAGAAGTACAAAAGCCCGAAAGAGATTTTAACTGCAGAAAGCTAATAAAGTCTTATTGACACATCCTCGTATTGGCTAGGAACTTTTTGCCTGAAGATCAACACCCAAACATAAATGCTTAAGAATTAAAACAGGTGATAAAAAGACTTTATTCTGGAAAAGGAATATTTGAAAGGCTTTCTGAGGTTCTTATGAGCCCCAATAACCAGCAGGGGGCCCAGTTATTTGCAAAACCCCTTCACTGGTCCAAGTTAAAACAGGGTCATATGTAGCCATTGAACACCGCCATCCATTTAACCCTCCACCACCACCCCACGTCATTCTGAGGGTCTTCTGAGCTCCCCCCCATTAAATGCTGAAGCTCACACATGCAGCAACCTGGAAGTGAAAGTTTGGAGGCTAGGGCTGAACAAAAGCTGCGCGCCGCACCTGCAACGCACGCGCGCCACTCCTACCTGCTCCACGTAACTGATGCGACTCAGACAGCATGGGGCCTACCTGGATGGGACTTCCCAGTACGCTGCCGGGGGAGACGCGACGTAAGGGCCAACTGATTGTACCGGTAATGGATCGATGTGGCCTTTCCCCCCACCTCCGCCCCGACTCCAGTTAAAGAGCCACTGGGAGACCCCCTGCACGTCCTCATGACAAATCCCCATCAGCATTCAGACAGAACGTGTTTTGACCCCCTAAAGGCCATACGTTGCCTTCTAAAAACTAACATGATCATAACTATACGCAGTGCAAACTAAGAAGGAAAGACAGTTTCACTACATTGTATGTTTTGCATACAAGACAACAGTGACAAACTACCCAAATACATGTATTGTATAAAACTATAATTACTGGACTGTCTCGCACTGTGTTAAAAGTATCCCTGACCAAAGTAAAGCGTTACAAGACGAGCATATCATGTTACGCACTGCATAATCCTCAGGTTTGGACAGGACTAGGGCGGGAAGCCTTCAGTCAAGTGACGGTAAAACAAAATGCCAACAAATAAGGCCCAATTAGCACAGGTTAGTTAATTAACAAACTGTTGAGTTTAGATTAATTTGGAGAGAGTGTTTCAATCTTCACCTTAATAGCATGACAAATAATTACCGATTGTAATTAGCGTTGTAAAGGGGGTGGTGGAGCACTGTTTATACAATGCATCATGACAGTAAAAAGATTAGCAGCTATTCCGAGGAAATCCTCTGCAAGATTTAATTAGCTAACGACATACTCCTAATTTCCTCGATCTCACATCTTTGGGTCTGGTGCTTTAAAGTACGCGAGTGCAGGCGCGCGATTGTGCGACTTCGCCACTGCGGCACAGGGAGAACGCCAACGGCACAGATCTCGTTCACGTCCGCGCCGCGGCGTGGCCAGAGAAGTCATAGTCACACGCGGAGATCAGTGATGCGGGGGGAGCAGGGCTAGGAAAACTACGAGGAGAACAAATGTTCTGACACTATCCAAAATTTCCCAAAACTCCAGAGGAGTGGCCACCTGCTGACATGAGCACTACCCTGGAGTGCCTAAGAAAGCTTCTCACAATCACGCAGCAAATTGCTAAGATGAAAGGGTGTGGAACATCGGGCGAAACAGCCTTCAAAATGGGGAGAGACAAATATCGCCTCTCCCCGCACTCCACCTGTAACTTTAATGGACAGAAGAACTAGAGTCAAAAAAGCTCTCAAAGCGAGACACGCAAAGTGTGCAGTTTCAACTGTTATCAGCTTCCCCTTATGGATACAACAGCCAAAAAAAAAAAAAGTTGAGCTGCGTTAAAAGCATTGTGAAGATGATGAAGAAAGTAGCCGCCTGGCTCTTTCCCACCCAAATGCAGTGGCGCTTGGGGTGCTGCCTTGTCCACAGCCTGTTTGTCTGGGCTCCCCAGCATCGGCTCGGGTGCGCACGCGCGCGCACACACACACACACACACTCCATAAATCACCTTTCCCCGCTGTCACCAGAGCGCTGCTCAACAATGAGACAATGGGGCATTATATCACAAACACCCTCCTTTCATATGGAGACACCAAACGGGGAGAAGAAAATAAAAATAAGTAAACAAAAGAACTCTCAACAGTCAGGACTCTCAACAGCACCTCACAAGGACCCCCCCATGACGGTCAGGACCCAGGCAACACAGTACATCACGCGGCGCATTCGCAGCTGCAGTACAGAATGCGATCGGCCTCTCCGTCAAGACCTCGGCACCGGAGAGGAAAAATGCAGCATGGCATTTAACGTTTAATGGCTACGGCGACGAATCCAACTGTGAAAATCCTGACACTCAGCAAGCCATTGTGGTGTTTATGATGCAGGCCTACAAAAACAAATGTCTGAGTCAAATTTCGTCTCCAGTACAATGACCGACCCTGCTCTGGATCAATATACCGAGAAAGCACAAACTCACACTTACAACGAGAGGGTTAAAATGATATTTTACTACCGCATTATAAACCGCAAAATTTTATCACACTATAACACAGCTGTTGATGAAAGGAAATATACCACAGTAGGCCTTAAGTTCGTATAAAAAAAAAAAAAAAAACGTTCATACCCCTTCTTTCATGTGGACAATGATGATGTCATCAGCAGGGGGGCTGTACCATCCAGTCGTTGCCACATTAAACATACGCAAGGAATTAATCACAGGAAATGAGAAACGTGCTAAGCAAGGAGGAGGCAGTGTTACAGAAATGCTTTTTACCATTATTCACTTTACTACAAGACTGATAAATAGGTGGTGGTAATTAACAGCATGAATAAATAGCTTAAAAAAAAAAAAAAAAAAAAAGTTATAATGTACTTTGTCGAGCATACATCCAACACGCTTATGTGTAAATTGCAAAACATCCTGAACATTCCACTGCGATTTATCCTTGTGAGATTTTTCAGACAGAAACTCCTATTCTGAGGAAAAAAAAAAAGTTTTGCACAGCGGGGCATGTGGTGGTGGGTGGAGACTCGCACTCCTTTGTCTGTTTAAATCCTTCTTCGTGCAATCAATCCAAATCCTCACCTGTGCACATCTCAAGACAGACAACTCAGCGGCTGAAATCAACACAAATAGCAGCTGGTTCCATTGCCTAGCAACTACGAATTGATAGATGACCCTAAAGATGGATAATTACCATAAATCACCCAGTCAGATGCCTGGAAAGGGGTGCGGGAAGGGGGGGGTTGAAGAGATGAAAAACAAAGAGCGATCAGAGGCAGGGGCTGTACTAAATGTTCCCCGATGATCTCCCAGCTTTCCCTATGAAGCAGCCGTCCTGCTGTTGTAACCGGACACCTTGGGCGCCTTCGGCAGATCATACACTTCCTGCCCAAGGTCCTGAGGCCCAGCTCTGCTCAGACACAACAAGACACCGGCCCCGTCTAATGAAAAAGGTGCACACCCCACAGCATGTTACGTCACCACAGTAAACAGCAGGTACCTTCCTGCTCAAAAAAAAACCAAGGGAAAAATTAGGAAAAAGATATCCCTTCTAGTTGTGGGTTTTTTATTTATTTATTTATTTATTTTAAACTAGCATATTTGGCCACGTCCCCATTCTCTGCTCCCTCTTGTGTGTCCTAATATGGCCCTGGAGCACCGATGACGGATTGACAGATGACAAGGGGGGGGGGGGCGAGGGAAGAGGAAACTCAGGCAGGTGTTGTCCATCCCTCGCCTCTCCCTCCCTCCATTTTGTTTGTACCTCAGCCAGGATGTCTCTCAGCACCATGCACGTTTTCTCAGCTCCTTCCTCTACTGACAAGAGGGCGTGAAAGTACGCCAATTTCGTTGTCCCATCTGTATTAACTGTTATGTATTTATTTAACTGTTTAAAAATTGCCAGGACAGAAATAAAAACACCTAGATGTTTTGTATCACATATTTTACTGGGACATCAATTTCTTTAAGTATGACACTGAATAACACACTCGCATGGCTCATTTAGGAAAACAAAAAGGCCAAATGTACCTTGGGTCATTCTTCTATTACTTTAGCCCAGTTTGACCTTCCTCACAAAAACACGTCTGGCGTTCCATCTTCACCAGTTTATTTACTTGCATATCAAAAATATCAAAAAAAGTCCTCAGAAAATTACCAGTCAGCTGAACCCCTGTGTAATCGAAGAAGGAGAACACGCAGTCTTCTGCTTCCATAACAGATTGTATACAAAAGCGGGCTTGCCATCCTAGGACCTTAGATTATGTCCTTACCGCCCTGGATGCTAATATATCACTGACATTTCAAATACTCTTATGCTGCTCAAAATGTATTGCAGAGCAGGTTTCCTGTGCTCATGTAAAAGTAATAATTTTCCCACAAGGGGTTTTAACACGAAGGTGAAAACAAAAAGGCTGAATCGGAAAGCAGAACACGCCGGTGCCTCTGCGTTTTCTGCCTCAGTCGAAAATGGGATGTTAATCTTTAGGGCCATGGCTAACATATCCTTGAAATGCACAAACGAGCGGAAAGAGCGAGAGATGGAGTGAGTGAGGGAAGGAGGAGAATGGTGAGTTGAGGTTTAGGATGCTGAGGGAGAGCAGGAGAACGCAGAGGGCTGGGGGGAAATAGTTGGGAAGCCCAGGGGGCAGCAGCAGACGGGAGGGAGACTTTTGGCTGAGGCCACGACCTCACCAGCTCAGTCTCGCGGTGTCTCATCCGCACAATGAGCCATCAATCAAATGGCCCACGGACCATCAATCGTCCCGTCATTTCAGAGGGCCGCTGAGGGCCTGTAAACCACCAGGAGCGACAACCTTGTCCAAAAAGCAGGGCGGAACGTCCAAACTCCGCACACTCTCTCTCCATTTTACTTGGCTAACAACGTCTTGCCATATTTTTAAAGCCAGGCCTCGTCAAGCACTGTAAAAAGTAATGACCACAAGTATATTAATTAAACATTAATGTTGCAACTGTAAGTTTATTAGCCAAAACTTATACATTCGTTTTAAATATTTACTTCTTATTCTGGCGTGAAATTTATCGTGAAACGTAAGTGACTCAATAGTAATGTTTTCTGACCAAGCGGGCCGAGTTGAGCCGTTAAAAGATTGTGTGTTCCGCTGAGGATTTGGTTACTGTTTCACAGCCACAGGAAAAAAAAAAAAAAACTACAGACAAAATTACATTTTAAAATTATATGCACTGACGGCTTAATGGATTTTATCAGCACTTGACTCGAAAAGACGTGCATGTTTAGCATGTATTATTTTGCCCTCCCCCCCAATTTTTAAACAATATATTTTCTCCCCCTAGCCTGAGCACAGGTGTTGAGTAGTAGCAACCTAATCATGATAAGCCACACACATGCTCAGGAATATTTGTAAAGCATAAACAATGAACACCAATACAATACAGACAAATGATCAGTTAGTGTCCATATAAAAGCTGAATATCGTTTTCGCTACCTGTATACCATCCTGCACGTAGGAACAACGACAGCAAAAGGGTCACAGTGTTGCTTTGTGAGCAGTCGTTTTTCTGTATCCATGACTACCACCTTTCTGTTGGTCGTTCTTGTCCAGAGATGAACCGAAAAGTTTAAACCGGTCAGATAATCTACGTTTGTGGCTACGTGCACGAACAGGTACATGAATCACACCTGGACATCACAAGGCTGGTGAACATGCCAAGAACACACCTCACAGCAATCAGGCCTAAGATTCGGCGAGTCTGCTTTTGAACCCGAGGTTTAAAAAGTATTATCATTCTCACCATCCTCAAAGGAACTCCTACAGGAAGTCTCAGCAATTAGTGGTGAATGGCCAGATCTTTCTTCGCCAACCACAAAAATAAGAAACATTTCATGTTGTTTTTTCGATGCCATGTATAAACCAGCATTGAAAACGGCCTGCTGGTGTCCGGAGAGCTGTTGGTATGTTACACTCATTGCATCGAACACTACCGTTAACGCCCGATATGTCAATCGTGAGCTCGATTCATCAGAGGCGTGGCCAACTGCCCCCGGAGTATCCAATATGATTCCATCTTCACGGGACAAAATTATCTGAAATGTTTGTTTATGCTAAATAATCTGCAGTTACTAAGAGAGAGGTGGTAACACTCGCTACAAACTATATGTTAATGTTTTCTGCCATGTTTATTACTATTTAAAAACAAAATATGATACAGCAGACTCAAACACGATTACTACTTTGTTTGCAAATATCACAATGTCTTAGCATTGAGATTTTAAAAAGTGTTTTAAATAACTACTGATGCAGTTTATCAATCACAAAATGTGATTTTATTGGGGGGGGGGGGGAATTTAATTAATGTTAATGAATGTTTAGCATTTTAATATTCTGTGGCATCCCAGCAATAATCCAAGTGAGCTGCACTATACTACACACAGTCTACAGTGTTTGGGTGTTACTATTCATCTGCATAAATAAAACAATACTGTCACAACTAATAACAAAAACAATGAAGTTGACAAAAATAAAACTATTAAACTTAATGACAGGCTCTTTCACAATGAAAGGATGCCCCCCCCACACACACAGACAAATCTTTTCCCAAACTAAAATGACCTATCAAATCAACCAAGAGACACCAAAAAAAAAAAAAAAAACACTAAAAAAAAAAAACTGAATTTTGGAAAGTTTCTGTAGGAAATATTTTCTCTCTCAGCAGAAAGAAGTACTGCCCATATAAGACCATCAATATCAATTAAGGACAATTTGAAAATGTATGCAAATTTTTTAAAACTCAAAACCATAACTCACCCATATACAAGACCATCAGAGAGGCAAAATTAACATATTATGTGAACTGAAAAAAGACGTCCCCAATCCATTAAACTTTTGCGGCCTTCAAATTATCCCTTCTAAGACATGCTCCCAGTTTACAGCACCTTGTTCAAGCCTGGGTCTAAATAATATTCACCATGATAAATGACACCATAACTCTGATATCCACAATCAATCTCTGCTTTAAAGACACATCCATCTTCAATAATGTTGATGGGGGATTCAGTAAAATGGGGGGGACGTGACTGTTTTGCTGACCTCCTAACGGTTGGAGGAAGGCGGTCCTGAGTGATGCCTGTCAGCTTCCGTCTCCCTGCAAAAATAAATTAGGCTTATGAAGACAAATGAAAAGGCTGCTCCTGCCGTGTGGGAGGTGGGAGGAGGAGGAGGGACGGCACTCAAAGTCAAAGAGATGTGCACACTATGGAGGAAGAGGGCGCTGAAGCAGCTATGCCACCACACAGCTGATCAGGTCTATAAATCATCTCTCTCTCTCTCTCTCTCTCTCTCTCTCTCTCTCTCTCTCTCTCTCTCTTTCTCTCTCCCTCTCTCCCTCTCCCTCTCTCTCTCCCCTTTACTTTTATTACATGGAAAAGGCTGACAGTGCCCTGCTGAATCCAGACCCAGGTGGTTCACAAAGACAGAAAAGTCTTCAGCACCATCCCTCACCGGTGCAACGTGCCAAGCTGAACCGTTTTCGACCAATCTGGGACGTTTTCTAGCGGTAACGCCAGTCTGAATACGCCCTGCCTGTCCTGCTTTACCCAGATGATGTGCCGGATCTTTTAGCAGTAGGAAACAGACACAAACTGGCGGGCCCAACGCTGAGTGATCCTGTCTCAGATTATTTTCTTGCCCTGTTCTCCATTTCAACGATGTTACACAGCCTATGGGGACTGGTCTGTTTTTAAACACACGCGTCTACAGAAGATCACTAACAGCTCACGCCAGGTCTTCATCAAGCTTAAACTGCAAAGTGTTTAACACAAGTACATCAGATAAATCTTAGAGTTTAACTACTAAAATGCCTCCACTGTCAAACACTTGACCCAGCCTAGTTCATTAAAAATTCTAGTGTCACTGCGTGATTATCTTTGTTTATTTAGTCAGCTGTACACCGAGTCAGTTTTAATTCATGCAGGTTACATTAAGTAATGAGGAGATGGAAGCTAAGAGTTCAAACACCAGTTCGGTACCATGTAGTAGGGTCATCTGGATCAGCACACAAACAGTTAAAAATAAGTCAGGGGGGCAGAGAAAGAAGTGAAGAGAGGGAGAGGAAGGAGGGGGAGAGAGAGAGTGAGCCAGGCAGAGCGAAAGAGAGGGAGACAACAGAGCATTGGTGTCAGGATGACAGAAACATTACAGCCCTTTTTTTTGGCAACAGGCAAGGCAGGAGGGGGTGGGGGACTATGCAGAATGAACTCTCTCAGGCTTTGTCATGTACGGTTCCCAAGGCCTGGCCCCTTTGATAAATGACACATGTCATTCTGTCAGGCCATGACAGTACAGCTGGGAGGCCCGCTGATGTATGACTGCACTGAAAAAGGAAATCAACTTTCTCGGTGCAGACCCAGTCTGTGCCCTTTATATAAGGATTTAGCTTTTTTTTTTGCAGCTTTTCCTCTTCTGTACTGACCACCCCTGTCGAAAATACACTGCACTACTATGCTTGCATAAAAAATTGTATCTTTAACATGCAACATGTGCCAAAAAAGACTGCAGTAAACAAAAAAAAGGCCAGACTTTTAAAGCTAAAATTTATGACATAAAGTGCCCTTGTGAAGCCAAGGGTGCTGTAAGGGGTCAGTCCTGTTTGTGCGCACCCCAGCAAATATAGGAAAAACACCCAGGGAAACAAGGTCGTTATGAAGGAAAACACACACATGCGTACATGCACACACGCACACACACACAGAGTTATAAGTCAGGATCCATGACCATGTGATTTACAACCTCAAGGAAGCAGAGAACCTCTTGGGATTCAAGTTAAGCTAAAGCCCTTAAAAAAAGTCCTTAGTAACCTCCTGTATTCAGGCAGGCAGCAGTGCTGTTGGTTTCCATTAGAGCTGTAGAAGTGCACAACACGGACTCTGACACGATCAGGGTGAAACATCAGCACAAAAACCACACATGACAACAGCGTCACCCTGACGCAATCGGGCCCACGCATCCAGCAATGAGGACAACGGCAAAGAGTAAATATTAACGTTTCTGTCCAAACGGAGTTTTGTTCCTTTTCTCCTCCTCCTTTGGAATAACTCCTTATCTAGAATTTGAAAGAATTTCTTATCACATCCTGATGTTCCAATTTGTACACCGGTTCTCAAAGTTCACACTGACAACTGCAGTAGCTTGAGTTGTCTTTAACAATTCTTGTAAATTCTCACAAAATACAGGGTTCTGGCCTTGTAAGCTAAAGGTGCGCGTGCGCACGCGCTCACACACACACACACACACACACACACACACACACACTCTTCAGCAGCACATGTCAGTATATAACAGGATGGTCCACTGAAGCGTATTAACATTAAGAGTTAACAATATGTTGCCATGGCGACTGAGGTCTAAGGATGAGTGTGGTGAATAGGAGGGGAGAAAAAAAAAAAATCCATGAAGATTTAATAGATCACACAAGTTTCATGTATTTTGTGATCATGGCAAACATAGTCTCCAAATAAATGAAACCAGTTTTCACTGACCAACAGACTCGGTGACACAACGATAGTGTCACTGCATTAAGACCGCACAACGAAACTAAACATTACAAAGTAACATTAACACAGACAAGGTGACGTACGGTGCTCAAACTACTGAGCACTTTTGTTTAATTGAAATTTGGGGAACTGAAACACATGCGCGCGCGCACGCACGCACACACACAAACAAACACACACACACACACACACACACACACACACACACCACAGAGCAGGGAGCAGATAGAACACTACACAAGCGATTGGCCTATGCCTGGAGCACCTAGGAGAGGAATCGCCACCTGGGGGTCATGAACTGCAGATGACCCCATTTGATTTGCACTCTGCTCAGGATTCCTTGGAAAGCGAGTGGTGGGGGGGGGGGGGGCTATCATTAGGCTTGAATGATGAGTGGCGGCCGTGGCAGACCCCCTCCAGGGCTTCACTCTCTGCCTTAGCAATAAGAAGCCCTTTATAAGCACCAACAGTCCATAAAGTGGGCGCGGCCTTACATAAGACAGCCTCCTAATGCCTGCCTCCTTCTGGCAACTTCCACTAGGGAACATTCCACCCACAAGTGTTTTTAGGGAAAAGAAAAGAAAAAAAAATTTATATGTATACAGAAATTGTATAATTGTACATATTTTTTTATATATGGAGGGCATGCAATGAACACGTGTAAGTATTTTTTTTTTTATGATTTCATCAAAGACCTGGGATGTGTGT